>LGAG01000427.1:543621-556667 GCA_001278395.1 Lerema accius | reverse complement strand
TGTAATGTAATGTAAAGTGCAAATGTGTGAGTTTGGCGACAGTGGGTTTCTAGGAGCAGTGGGTAACAAGCTACCTCTATCTGTATGTAACAGATACATTCATTGCTCTGTGATTATACTGTACTATTTAATATTATTACAACAAAGTTTCAAATTCAAAACATATTATATATTCGTAGGTCAGTTTCACAGATGAACGTATAGAATGAAGAAACTTATTTCCCTTCATAATCTGTGTTTATGAACGAAGCTTTCAGCGGAAGCTTTTATGGAATTAACTTGACCCGCCCCATCCTAAAACTTTATTATAGTCATTAGTTTACTCAATTCTACATTAAGAGTTGAAGGTTAAGAGTTGTCAGGAAGTTTTAAGTTCTAAATAGCGTGGGATTCCATTTGTTTTGGTAACTAATTAACCTCCACTCCTCGTAGTGCAGTCTGGTGAATAACGTCTATACCTATTATTAAAGATTGTTGGACTTTGTACCATTCCGTGTGATTTCGACGATATTTATACAGTGAAATGATGTTTGTAACATAATATTAGTTTGTTGCGAATATAAGAACAAAGTTTATTGTATAACTGTAGTTTTAACTTTATAAATACAGGGGAAAGAAATCAGTTTAAAATCGTTATGATGACTATTGTTTGTACACACTAGTGTAATTTCCGAGCAAATTGACTCATTGACGCGCACACACAGCTGTATTTAGTCGATTGTTCAATTCATAGCTATCATAGAATTTGATATGTGATAGTGTAGTCACTTAAAAAAATATCATATTTCAAACGTATTTTGAAGTGACGTCGATCGGCTTATTTTGGTTGCTAAGCGTAAAATCATGTCATAAAAATTTTAAGTTTTATGGGTTTAAATATTTTTGTTACTATGTATTAAGAACACTTATTTATTACGCGTCACTTAGAGTACTGTTGCAAAATAAAAATAAAATAAAAAAAAACATTGAAAATCAATATAACCAATACAGTCCAGAATGAAATGAAGAGTTAAAAGCTATAATAATCTAAATTAGTTGGTGGGTACACGGAAGCAGTATGATACGTTTGGAAGTGGTATCGTTACGGCGTCAGATTACGAGACAAGTGAGCGGCACAAAGGCGCTAATGAGGGCGGCGGGGGNNNNAGGTGGCCCATGAAAGCTGTCAGCGGTTGATTTTTCCGAGTGTCGTGGGCGCGCTGATCGATAAGTCACGTGGTTCGCGCCGAGCTCGCCACTTGCCGCTCAATAGTTAGTTAGCCTCCGCAAATCTCCTGCCACTACCATGTATATATAGTTGAAGTCATGTAATACATAGCTGAGACTCAACTGTGACTTAACTTGACTTCAAGGACAAACTTTCTGATAAAATTCAAAGCGAAACTTACAACTGACAATTTGCATATTTCTGATGTATGATGTTAACCTAGAAAAGTTCGTATTTGTAGATAACTTGTAAGTTAGATGTCAAAAGATAATTTTAAGCGAACTAATATTTCAATATAATAATCAATTTATTTGCCAACATTGTGACTGTTGACTATTACGTAGCAACGTAGCGCATGTTGCTACACTGTCGTAGCGCGCTACGAAACTTAGCAGGTTGAACTCTACAGGCATAGTTTATCTCTATTAATAAGCTTATACTTGGTTTAAAAGTTAAAAATAATTACGTGGATTAATGATAAACAATAAATTAATGAATACTGAATTATTCATAAATGCCTGTAAATTTCAAAGTTACATTTTCAAGTAGTATTTTTAATGGAAGTTTTGAGGATTAAAGGTATACGTTTACAAGGGTTAAGGAATTGGGGGTAAGATGTAATGGATGCAGTACTGCAACGCAGAAGTGCAGAGGGAGTGACGGACATCGATCGCACCGCTCCCCCGCGCCGCCCGCATCTACTAAATGTTATCTCACATGCCGTATACTTGTACACATTGTCCTCACTCATGGATACTATTAATACTAAATTAGCTTTACGTCATGTTAAAACATGCTTTTTTATAGTTTTCTGTAAACTTTTTTGCAACTTTTATACAAGTTTTATTCAGGTTCCTCGTTAAATGGTATTTAAATAATTAATAATAAAATCAAATGCGATATTTAATGTACATTGTTGTTAGTATTTTTTTTAACTATAAAATAAGTGTTTACGCAGTCACATCGCTAAAGAGTTAGGCTCAGCCAATATAAGTTACATTGGCAGTAATTTAATAACTAACGTTGTAACATTCAGATTTTATGAGTTATTTTTTATGGCGATCATTATTAAGAGTACAATAATAACAAAAGATAAATTAATTTAAGTTTGTTACGTCTTACAGAATAGTTTCCCTACATCGTTAATTACCAAAGGAAGATTTGAAATTACTCCAATATATTAAAATGTGTAAAGGTAATTATTTCCTAATATATTTTCTTAATTGACATAATAACATAGGTGTTATAAATAGGATGTTAATTAATAAGAAGAAACGCTGTCAATATATTTAACGTGTTTATTTCATGTTAAAAAAAAAACTTCATAATTAACTTTTATTAAGCGGAAAGTTAAGTAATGTTTGCGGTACTTTGGGTCACCTGAGGATAACTGGTCACGGAAAGCTGTGAATGCATGTGCCACTAAAACAGATGCGAAGTGCTGTTGTTTGAGAACCAAAATGTTATGTTTTTGTCAGAAATGTTTGGTAACTCGCCATCTGATTTGCGACTTACGTCCTTTGATCAACGAATGTAAATTGTTTTGACTACGCTACAGGGTACTAGTAAATTATGAGATATACATTTTAATGATCTGATAATGCTGATTTGTTCCCCTATTTTTTTTCTATAATTTTTCAATTAGGTATTACGAATTCGTTTATTTTCTTACGTGTTTAAGAAGATACTCGTAGTAATGAAATAGTAGTTGATGTGAATTTACTTACTTAAACTTTACACATTACACAGAACTTTATACCTAAAATAAAATCGCTACGCGAATCTAAACAAGCTGTATTAGCTGAATTTACATAAAGCGTACTCATACATAATGCTCGTATATAAACGTGGGTTATATCACGCTACGTAGATCAGGGTAATAATATCGATTGTTACTTAGCGGCAGTTCACACGCGGCGTGAAAATCTATATACTCGTCTGAGTACATGGGCCGTGCAATGCGCCGTCGCCTGCTTCTCACTTCGTACCCTCTGAATCGATACCCGGTGAAACTTACGTTCCCGCCTTTCTCTAATCAATGCCATACTACTTACGTGAAATGAACCCTATAGACAACTATCGCTCTCACTGCGTCTAATGATTAGCTTCGGAATGTTGATTAAATTTAACAGATTTTGATGCACCTTTATTCCTTAAAATGATTTTAAGTAAGCTGGGGGTGTGCAATAAATATCTGATATGTTAAACATTTTTTTCTTCTATAGGGTTGAGGTTCATAATATAGGTATCTCTATTTCTATTAGCATACGTTCACAAAAAAATCATTAGGAAATAAAATACTTACGTAATGTACTACTCATCTAAGAGAAGGTGATAAGGGATTAACTAGATAAAAGTATGACAGCTACCTACAAGTAAAACTTCAAAATATTGATGAAGTAGAAAATATTGATATTACAGAAACTATGTGTGCTGATCTAGTCTTGCTATTCTTTCGTTGCGATTCTCACATAATCATCAGTTAAATAATATTGATAATAAACAATAATATTAATGTGATATTTTTATGTTTTAGTCGGCTTTAGAATGCGGAATGAACGGTCGTGGTCCGGCATATTGCGAGCCGCAGATGTGGCCACATTATCAGGTAATTATTGAATCTGTTTTGAGAAAAATGTAATATTATTGAATAGATTCTTTATAAACTGAGATAAAAAGTACCATGCCTAGGCTGCCATTATATTCTCGATGTTTACTTACGTCCATAGACAATAGTAGTTTACCATAGATTGTCTGCATTATTCATTTGCCTAATGCCTATTATAGTATCACTACGTTATAGTTACGTTTTAATACATTTTGACTAATTATTTAATGTGTGATGCATTGTGAAATATTGACTCTATAGACTAGTTCGTATTGGAGTAACCTACGAAACAAAGGATTCTGGCTTCGATTACCGAACGGAGCAGATATTTCTGTGACTGTTAATATCTCGGATTACGGACAAGACCGATGTCTATATTTATACTGTTCATGCTCCGACGTCATGAATCTGAAACAGTTTTTTTGATGCAATCTTTTTTACAGTAAGCTTTTTATGGTACTCGTAACTCAATTATAAAGTAGTTTTTATGTTTTTCAGATGGGGATTCCCGGAGGTGGTGGATGGAGCGCAGCCAATCCTGGCAATGGATCGTGGGCCAGTAGAGCGCCGTGTTCGAGAGAGCCAATGCGTTATACCTCTGATTGTCGTCTTATGAAAGTTCGTTTTCAGTTACTATTTTATTAGATATATTTTTAACAAGATCATTTAAATCTTTATTTAAGAATACTGAATATAAGTTGTGGGTAGTCCTTTGATCATGTTGAGGTCTTCTTAAAATATGGAAGTAATTATTTTGATAGCTTTATTTAGATTACTGTTTATGGATATCTACACCTGACAAATTATTAAAAATGATATGAATGCCACATAATTTAAATTATACCACTTATCTAAACTTTTTATCATTCCAGATACCTGCTTCCAATCAAAGCCAAGCGTGTGCGCAGGACGCGCGAACGATGCAGTACTCTATTTTCGACGACACTTCCTATGCGGAGAGTGGAGGAGCCGTCAAGCGTGCTAATGAATATTCAACTAGAGAGGTGTCGCAGTCAGAAACTAATGTGCAGCCTGGTCGTGAACGCTTCACTGAACGAGAACCGCGGCCGAGCCCGCCAGAGGAGAAGAGGCCACCGGTCGTTCCACTTCCAGCGTTCCAACAGGCTTTTGGGTCCACCGAGATTGGAAAGTTTGCTGAAGCATTCAGTCGAGCCGAAGCGGTACACGATGCCGAAGATAGCTCCAACGACAACTTCGTTTACGACTCTTTCCAAGACTGGGACGGACCCACAGACCTGCAGTGGTCGACGCAATCCATTACAAGGGAGATTAAATGCGAAGACAACTATTAACGAAACGCAGGATTTTAGCGTTAATTCGGGGCGAATGCGCCTTTAGCTAATTTAGAATATATTATTTAGTCCCACCACCGTGTTGCCAAAATGAGTAGTTCGATAACGACGGAATGTCAACGTTATAGAACTAGGATGTGATACCAAATTTTTTAACGAGTTCGATAATGAATCGGCTGGAAATAGTGGTGTGACTTTAATTCGTATACATGTTATATTATAGTAGAATATTAGTTAGTTTATTCCCTTTAACTAGTTTTAGATAAACCTTGAAAAGTCGAAATAATAGTTGTTGACGCTATGGAGATTGTGGGAATATTAGGTAGGTACTGCAAAGATTAAATAACAAAGATTCAATGTGCCTTTAATCGGAGAACCCGGCCGCTACTCGCGCGGCGTCCCCTCCCCGCTCCTCGACGTCAGGAATATATCATGTAATTACAATAGAAATTATAGGGACCAACGTTTAGACAAATATACACGACCCTGTCGCGTACACAATCTATGCGCAATAAGCTCAACGAAACCTATGAAGGATGTTCCGTCAGGGAGTAACAAAATTTATAACATCCGTAGTAAATAATAATAATTTATTACAAATAAGCGATCTTTGACTATAATATGTCGAATGCACTTATGATATTCTATTAGGAAAATTTTAGGAAATTGAAAATTATAAGATACAATTTGGCGTAATATAAGAAAATTTTACATTTATCTTTTATATCTAAATTGGATACTATAAATTTAGAACTATAAAAACATTTATCACTCGTTCTTCATGACGACAATCCTGGCTTGGACATTATAATTACATATTACGTATTAATAAAATACATAGACCTATTGAAATGCAACTAAACATAATACTTAAAATTTAATTACCCTTTTACGGTTAAATAGTTAAGTTAAATAGAACTTTGTTAATTTATATTGCGACTAAACTTAAGTTTATTTTATTTCAAACTTATTATATGGGTCTAAGTAAGCATTTATTTTTTTTCTATCAAGTTAGCAGAAACTTGAGCTCTTTAAGAACCCCTAACGTTTCCTATAATACCTACTAATTTCTTTCTCCTACTATTACGTTATTAGTTTGAATGGGGACCCGATGACGCCGCGCGGAATTTTATAATCTTTGACATTATTCGAAATAAAAAGGGACATTTAACTATATTTAGGTAGTAAAATTTGATAATTTTAAATGAGATTACTTATGAATGAAAATGGCTTGTTAATTGAATAATTAGGGGTCCAATAACATTAATAAACTCTTCGTCGAAGTAATGACTCGACTCTGGTCGTTTTTCAATGCTAAATAACTTTTGCGTTAAATTCTACGCCAAATATTATGTAAACAACCGTCGCGGCTTTAAGAGTGCAATGTTGTGAACCCTAAGTTTATGAGTTTTACTTGTATTATGTAAAAAAAATATAACTGTTTCGTTCTTTTTTTTTTCAAAATGTTATATCAATGAAACGTTGTGTTTTTCCGTAAGTATTTATTAATTTTCACGATTTTTTTGTGAAATCAGAAACACGAATGTCAAAATTTTTATTAACTTTCTCTGTACGCGAGTTAAATTGCATATTTACTTAACAAGAGTTATGAACAAATTCTTTACCCTTTGACAGTGCTGGAGAATGTTTGTTATTAAGGTGTGAGTTATAACCAAAACTTCCATACGTCTTCATTTAGAGGGATTAATCCTGCGAGTGTTAGAATTCTTCATCTTCTTTCGATAATGCAGTTAAATATCGGAGTGCCTTATGTAATTTAAATGATATGAATATAGGTGAATGAATTTTATTCTAGTATAATTTGATGGAACACCATATAGATAATAGAGTAATTAATCTTCTTTAAAACCAAGTAATTCATTAATTCGTAGATGTGATAAAACTTATATAAAGTAATTAAACTTTTACATATACATGATGTAATAACAAGCAGATTATATAATGTTAAAGAATAGTCTTGGAGTGCGATAATCATTATATTAATAAAAAGTGTTTAAAGTAATTTGTTAAAAATAAAAGTTATTAATAGAGTATTATATTAAGGTTAAAGTTCTGTTTAAACTGTATTATTTTTTTTAATGCGTTGTATTAATTTTATTTCAAAAACTTAATTTTTTAATTGTTGGAAATTTGAAAAGTATTCTAGATAATAGTCAAAATTGAAGTTTAGTCAAGTCTAATCCTTTTTATCTAACTAGTGCAAAATACTAATAAAGTTTTCTTACTTCATCTTCTTCCACATTGTTAGGTAATACGTGTAACTATTAGCACATTGTGCGTAATTTATTTATGGTATATTTAGATAACCTTCCTATATTAATCTGGCTTCTGGAAAGGTAGATTTTAGTCATCGACTTGGAACCACAAAAATAAGTTGTTATTTAAGCGAATCTTTTTGACCCTTCTAAACTATACGAGTACTTAAAGTTAAAATTTATCGCAAGACCGAGCGATATGAAGAAATTCAGAAACTTCCAAATGTAAAGTTAGGGTTAAAGACAAACGTTGATTTTTGACCATAATTGACTGATTTTGATGATTTTTAAATAACGAATGCTTCCACACACTTCGTGTATGTTTTAAAATTAGCTATTACTATTAACTTGAGTACAGACTAGAGCGGTCACAAAGATTGGCACGAATGTTGTCCTTACTTGAGTCGAATGTACGTACAAGTTTCATTAGCTGTATTTGGTTATATTATAGAGAAACGTAGTCTGTGCCACATAATATAATGTATATACAATATACATCTCCCTAGATAGTCCTATTGTTATTTATTTAAGTATTAGTATTTATAATTTATACTGTAGAGAGGTGTACAGACCATAATTTTAATAAATAATCTAAGTGTTTCATATGAAATAGAGCTTCCCGTCTGACTATCCTACAATTTTGTCTACCATCAGTAAGCTAATTATGGAACACTTGAGAGTAATTATTCCATTATTGTTTATTATAATAGCGAGGTAAATCTGAAGTACTTTAATGTCTTTGCGATTATTAAACAAAAACATTTCATGAGTCTCATGTTAGGTGTTTTCCATGTGTGGAATTTGAACTTTGCTTTTAAATTTAAATTTAAATTATAATTATTCATGAAAACGCTAGAATGGCCAAATATGGTTATCTTTTCATGACAAATATTATTACTTTTTCATTATTTTTATAAATAATTGTTTTCAAACCGATACATTTATAATATTCGCTGATACGTTTTTGGTAAAGTATTAAAATAAAAGAAATATATTATTATATCTATTTAGATTTAATATTAATCATTAAATTTGTAAATACCTATTTAATTATTGTTTTGAATGTTCCACTCATATCAATCTAGGGAAATTGTTTTATTAGATTGTAAAACATTGATTCCGACAACACTGAAATGTTTGGTTTATGAAATCGGTGTACGATTTAAATAAACACGTTTTACCGAAATGATTTTTCTATGTTGAAACCCTATTCTGTATGAGCATTTTAAAAGATAAAAATGCGTAACATTTAGGTACTGTTCTGCGGATGATGATAAATTGATGATTACAAACGAGACCGAGGAAAATTGATGAGATATTTCTTAAAAACACCGCTTATATTGATTGACTCTGAAGTACAAATTCAAGCGTTCACTTTTGATCCTCATATTTTTAAGTCATTTTTATCAGCAAGCATCCTGCATGGATGGGACCCTAGGCAAAGGTTTCATGTATATTTTATAGTAAAAACGGAACTGATGGTATGCCAATTGAGCTGTAGATACGTCAGTTGTAGCTGTATAAGTAAGCTGGAAATCCATGTTTCAAGTAGTACTAACTTGTTGGTATCCTATGGAGCTAACGGTCACCCATGATCACATGAAGTCTACTTATAGATTTTAACATGGATTTTAACAATTAACTACCTGTAGCTATAATCGAACAACCAAAAAGTGGCCCTCAAAACTTAGCACTTTAGTTAATAAATGACGTCATTTCAGTTTTCGTTTGTACCATACAATTAATGTACCTAATATTCTGTTTCTGGACATAAAGTTACGTTTTATTTGTGTAAAATCGATATTACATAGGAAGTATTTTTGTTTTCTATCACAAGATGTATGTGTAGGTTGTAGTTAGGAAGGTTAGTAAGGGTAGGTACTGGTTTTTCTCCACATATTTTTCTATCGCCAAAGAATGAAACTTTAAAACCATAAGAACGTCAAGGGTAGACAAAAGGTAACCGAAAAAACAAAGCCTTTTTACATTTTATATTTATTCATAAGCAATAAAAAGTAATTTTCATATGTTTCACAAAATTGAACTTATTAATACTTAGGAAAACAATAGGAATACATCAATTTATAAATTAGACTAACGTTGCTCGAAGCCACTAAAGGATGCTAGACTTGGTGATCAAGACACTTAGTAAGGTAAGGGTTGGTAAACTATAACATAATATATTGCGCAGTGCGGGGAATCACTCAAATTGTAACGTGCATTTGCTTAAAACAATCGACCATCGACAACACAAAACAAACAACTATAATCTAATAAACATCCATCGGTTCACATTATACACTGATTATTCTACGTTATTTACTTAACTGAGATTATTTCGTTACAAGTATATTCAGGTTATAACATTTGAGAAGAATTTGTGTAGAACAATACGTATCCGTATTCTAAGCAGGCCATAGCACAATCATTACAACAGTTTACCAAGAACTTTACTAAGTAATCACCATTCATAGGAAATTTATTATACATACTTATAATACATTGATAAAACTCAATACATAAGTTATCAACCGAGACGCAAACTATATAAGGTCAAATTATAAAAGTACAATACTTATTATAACGTTAGTTATTTTCGTATTTAACTTCAATAAGTCTTTCTAAATATTCATTCATTTTCCTACGTTACGTTTCAAATGTCTTTGAAGTATGAAATACAATCGCAATTTATTAATGAGCGCATTCTTCATTTCATTTTTCACTCATATTTGTTTATTCATTTTATTAATTATATTTTCTTAGTATAACAATATCTATAAATTGATTGTATAAGTTCGTAATTATTAAATTCGAATATTTTAACATATGTATATTAATAAACATGTTTTATTTCAATAAATCACGAAATCATTCAAAACGATACATACAATTTAAAATATAAATGCAACGTGTATGTTTCACCACAACAGTAAATAATTGCAATATCTACATACGATGTAATAATAATTAATTAATTATATAAACAATTAAAATTACTGTAAACTAATTCAGTTGTATAATTACTTGAAACCACGATAAATCATTCGTATATTTCCAAGATTCATTCCACCGATGATATGTTATAACGTGAAGATTAACATTTCCACAGGGTGTTATTTTGGTAATATTTTTAAGCAGTATTAAACGGTGAAATAAGTAAGTTTTAAGCATTATTAAACACCTATAATAATATATCAGTTATAATTTAAGTTGACAATTATAGGCAAGATTTTAAGTTTTAAACAAATTTAAATTACCTTAGATACCTACTAAATAAATATCTTTTAATTACATTCATATAACTAGATACTAAAATAAACTGCAGATCTCATTACGAGATAATCTATTGTAGTTGCATCACGGTTTAAGGCGTCAGCAAATTTATCGTGGTTTCAAACATGTTTCACATAATTTAATGACATATTTTAATATGTGTACTAATTAAACAACCATATTTCTATTTATTAACGGGTAAATAAAACTCAAGGATATATGATTTACCATTCCCCTAACCTATGATAGAACTTTTGAATTTGATCACGAAGAGAAATTATTATCAAATCTACCTAGTGTACATCTTCATAGGGTAAGTGCATTTTGAACTATAGGGTAGTGAATCACTTTGCCAATGTGACAAAATTAATCGCAAGTAGATTACAGCTAACTACTCTGATATTATTTTATTATATTTATTCAGTAGGCATATATAAATGGTAACAGTGAGTAGTAACAAGCATAGGTATCGATAACAATCATACCTAACATTTGGCACTGGAGACCTTACAGAGAGTCAGTTAAAATGAGCTTTCCCTCGAACATTCCAAACGAAAAATAATATTTTTCGAAAGTAGGAAGGTACATGTATAATTTAAATACTAAGCTAATTTAATATTCAAGAATTGATTCTATCTATGTCACTCTTAATCAAATAGTCTCATGCACATTTTACTATTGCTGTAATTTGCATTATAATTATGTTGTGAGTTAAATCTTTATAAAACAATACCCGTATTATATTTCGTATTTTTAAATCAAATAACTTTGACGATTTTGTCACAAACAATTCATAAAAATAAAATGGAAAATATAAATTAGGTTTGAATATGGGAGAGTATGCTAGTCAATATTAAAATTGAAGTAAATATTCAAACCTGGTATTCTAAGAAAACATAAAATACATGGACTTCCCTTTCATTAAACTGTAGAAGATAGAATCATTTCTTGAATTTTATTAAAATATTACATCAATGAAATACATGAAGTCTCGTATTACTATTGAATTTATAATTATATTGTCTTTTATTGGTAATTAAAGAATGGTTTAGGTATTAAGAAAACGATAGTGGGTCTTATATAACGGAAACTTAATATCTAGCGACATTTATATTGTGATAGTCATATTATTATCCACCACGAGTGGAACTACAGGGGGTGCAATTTTGCACTATTTCATAATATTCGTTATTTTAAAATCCAATAGTCTTTACAATAATTTAATACAATATGAGTATCTAAGACAATTTTATATTCGGTGAATTTCCACATTCCCTAACCTCATTCGAGATTTCGCAGTCTTATTTGTTTTGGATAATAAAACAATTTATAATGTAAAACTGAGAAATTCAGTAAATGCATTAAAACGGATCATTCTTTTGAGCACATGACAAAAAAAAAATAGAAAATTAACTTAAATCATACTGAGACCTTATCATCAAGCCAAATAAAGAGACTATTGATGAGAAGGTCGCCGTAGATACTGTAATTAAAAAGAATTCAAAAATGTAGCAAGTCCTTGATACAAAAACTGTCCCACTTTGTTGTTACTTTTCTCGAATACTCCGCATTTCCTATCCTTGGGATAATCTATTTTATAAAGGGTCAATATTATGTATTAAGTTACACGTTTATGTCATGATCTCTGTGTTTGGTTATGAAACAAATTAATACATATTCAATTTCTTTCTGGTTATTTCCATTTCTTACCATGAAAGAAACTTAATCGCATTTAAATCTATATCGATCGATAATAATGCGGAAGAATAGGTTTCTAATTGTCACAATTATCGGCACCTTGACGCATCGTTCTCAATGCTATAAATGGTTTAAACCATAAATAGTTAAAAATAATGTGTCCTTTTTACATTCATGATAATTACCGAGTCAATTAAAGGAGAATTAGAGACGAAAGTAAACAAGTATTTACAAATTTAGCCTTCACGCAGGAGATCAAGGCAAGGAGCCCGAAATACATTTACGTGTTAGATGTCGGAAAAAAGAGATAACTAAGGGGAAAATAGACCCATGATAATAGATCACACACACATCAGTGAAACTTGTCGCATCTAATGTTCTTTTGTTTTTTTTTTATCAAACACGAGTTTCTGTTTGTGCATAATTGAATCTTCCACAAATTTATCTTAAAAAAAATTAAAGGTTTAATTTCCTCTACTTGCACAATAATAGGAAAAGGATTTTATAACGCAGCGTGTGTGCTGTGAGCGAGATCATGACTTACACCTATTGCCGTCCGTCAATCTGTTGCATCCGACCGATGCGATCCAACCTGATCGTGTAATCGGGTTCGTTCAAAGCTAGACGGGATCGAAGGGAGGACAAAACGAGAGGAGCGCGGCGCCGCCTAG
>LGAG01000427.1:522727-538589 GCA_001278395.1 Lerema accius | reverse complement strand
AGACTTAGAGACTTTACTATGTTATTTTCTCTCGTAGTCTCAATCTGTCACTAGTCTATTTCGTGGAATATAAAAAATCAAACAAGTCGTAAATTGTTTTTAATATGACATCTGTGACTCGTAAATATGAGTCTTGTCGTGACAAGTATTATACATATAACTGAACTCTTCAAAAGTCTGACGTACGAATGATTAATACAGGTTGAAGCTGAAATATGGAACTAGATTTTTGCAGTTAAGGGCGTGTATATGTTTCGTTTCTTTACCTCAATATTTCCAGCTGATAGTCTTTGTCCTGTAGTCTTTGGTTTCTTCGTCTTGCCCAGAGTTTGGGATCCTTGCATTACTTGTACCTATAAGCACCAAGGGTTTTAACATTATATAACCATGCACCTCAATATACATAAGCGTAATAATATACACTAGATTATTAAGTTAGATATTTACATTTGATCGTATCATAATGTACGATAGTTCTAGATCCCATCTATTAAGGCTGGCCATAGACAGAATTCAAGTAAGTAATCGCTGCCGGCAGCATGACGCAGTCCGACTAGCCTTACTTATTATAAAGTGGATGCAACTTCGTCAAAACCAAATGCTATAAAGAACCAAAGGTTGTAAAAGTCGTGAAGTCCTCTTACCTGGTGCTTGGGTCGTTCTCGATCCAGGGTATGCACGGAGTGGTGTCCGTGTGGGGTGTGGGGCGCGCGCGGCGGCGTCGGCATGGGCCGCGAGCTCGGCAGCGACATGTTGCGGACTGACTCGCGAATTATCTGACGGATCGTCTTGAGGAATGCGTTGCGGAAGTCCGCCGTGCTGGTGGAAATATTCCTTTTTCAATTATTCTGTTTTCGTTGTCCAAAATTCGAGTAATCGTACCAATAGTCGTAGTAATCGTAATAGGAGAATGGATTTAGGAGATTGTTACGGTATAAAATACAACAATCGACGCTTAATAGAACTTTATACTTAATTTGTGCAACACTTGCAATCCAATTAATACAAACAGTAGGTATCCACCTAACTGCTTGTGGTAGCATTAAATAACCACATGACATCAAAATCTATTAAATTTAATTAAACGGGTACAGATTGTGGTTCAGTGATAACCGCGACTAACGTATAAACATAATAGATACGTGTATAATGTTACAATTACAGTTCAAACAATTAATACGAAAACCACTCATCAGCATTGTTCATCTACATTCAATTCTCAATCAATAAAGTTATTATTTAATTAACATTGTCACATAGTATCTTATCTAAATTCACCTGTTAGAGAGGACATAAACTTTTTCTGAGCGACGTTGTAATTGGCTGCGCAAGTGGATGAGTTCCCACAGGAAGTGGCTGTCCATATCCTTGGCTGAAGACGCCCGTACTTGCACTTCCGTAACAGGGATCAAAACTTGATACCGTATAATCTCCACTTCATTTGAATTATTCTTACTGGAAACTCCCTGAAGATTTAAATATATATCAGTTACTTTAAAACTTTCCTGTTTCGAAGTAATGTTTATGCGAGCTACTTAAGCGGCTATACTCACCATTAACTTTTTCTTTTGCCTCAGTCTTTCTTTGCAAAGAAACACAACAGCCGACTTAAATACAAAACACATAGCGTGTAATTCCAATCCCTTCTTTATTTTCCCTAAAAAGTCTGATATATTCAGCCACTCTACACCTCCGTAATATAATAAATCACCTGAAAATGCAAAAGAAGATAATGATAAATTCAATCAAACGTAAATAAGTTAGAGAGAAGAAACACGAATTTTTACTTACCAGGACTTAGATCTATAGGTTGCTTGCATGATTTTTGATGTTGTCTAAATAAGTGATCAAATATAGCACCATATTCTTCATGAATTCGTTGCATTTCGTTAATGTGTTCAGCAACCTTTTCCATTCCCTTAAGTGCCTCTGAAAATACAAGCCGGTTATCATCGAACTAATCGAAAGATTTGAATTCAATACGCCGTCAATCATAAAATCACTTACCAACTAGATGAAGATGTTCCTCGGAGTTAACATCAGTCAAATTTCGAAGTTGTTGAAGTAGCAAGGGATACTTAAGTATTCGTTGAATAGGTTTGATTAAATATGACTCCAAAGTTGAGGAGTGTTGTTGTTTCGGATTACGTGCAGCGAGAAATTCTTGCAAAGCCTGATTTCCTTCATCTGTGGAGGGTCAAAGTAAGTTTCGTTATGAATTCGAAAACTACTGACTTAAATCCACGAGACGGGAAAATAAAATATAACTCACTCGGATGCAAAACTTTCTGGGCCTTGCTGTGACTAGCGCAGAACGAACTGTATAATTTGAAATGGTTGACGTAATAAAGAAAGGCATTGCCAACGGCGAAGAGAACGTTCTGAAAATATAATAAAGACGTTACTACTATTTGAATACTCTGTGTTATTGCTATAAATATCGTTGTTGGTGATATTTATTATTTAAAAGGTATCCTTCGGGTTATTGGTATGTTAAAAAGCGAGCAAGACTTGTTTACTCTCAAAAGAGTAACCATGCATAACAAAGTAAATTGGAATACTAAATATTTACCTTGAACTGATTGGAGAATTCGAAATGATGGAAATTAGGCTCAGCCTCGAGGGCTTCTTCCAAGTTTTGCAGGAATTGCCGTTGAAAAGTTACTATCTCTTGAATGTTTCCGAACAGAGCATTGATCTCGGCATTTGATAAAAAAGTTTCCCTCTTCAAGGGCTCCAAGTAGTTTTCCAATAAGTTGTTGAGATGCTATAAGAACAACAGATAAAACTAATTGACTAAATGACTACAGTGAACGGAGAAAATAGCATAAGTTTTCAGATCAATAAAGATTCAATAGGTTATTGAATTTATGTCAATTTAATATTTATAGGTAACTATTAAATTTATAAACTGTTTATTTCACGTCATTTTAAAGTTATTGTATGAAAATAATTATGTAATAATAAAATATCTCACCAAATTGATTTGAGAGGTAGATGTACAAACAAGTATAACGAAGTAAGTATAAAAAATGTTATTGAACCTCCAACTTTTGAGTTAATTAATGAACGCTAATTTAAGGGCGATCTAAAGAATCTATCAAGTCAAGGCTTCTCTGATTTGAATTCAAATTCAAGCGATCAAGTACTTTCGAAGTCATTAATTTCATTCTGCTTCTTTCTTGTTAAATATTGATTAAGCAAAATCTACTTATATTTATTTAAACCTCAAACATACGAGTATCTATTGATTAGAGACATCGACGTTTCAAATCGACAAATTCGAAACTATAGTGTCGTATACGAGTAGTGTAAAGTTTTAGCAACGTACAGATCATATTTCAGATTTTACTAGTTACGTGAATCTTGCCATAAAAAAGAATATCTAAGTAAACATAGGGAAAAGTTTTAGCGAAGTCGCGAGCTAAAAAGAAAAACATCCATGCGGTCGGAGCAAGATGTCGGAGGCAGCAAAGGTTTACTCGTGGATAAAATTTTAAAATTTTATATCTTTACTCGCTGTTAACTCAAGTTAAATTTTTAATAGACTTTATGGATTTTCTTTAGTGGGATCGAGTGGAACCTCACTATAACAGACTTAACTTTATGGCACTTGATTCCAAAAATCTCTTCATAAAGACATCTTTCATTTGCAGGTTTCCATTGGAATTTTGCCCAATTTTTACACAAAAAGCAATTCTTGTTTACAACTCCAGTTTTTTGTAGATTAATTTTGGTGGCATAAAGTTTATTCTTTTACATTTAATCAAATTCTGGTAAACATATCAATAAAGATATGTATACATTTTAGTGACAGTGATATTTATTATTCGAATGAATCAATCGTGCTGAAAGAAAATTATTTATTTCAATATATTTTCGTGTTTCTTCTACGAGTAACGCGACGAAAGCTAAATAAACAATTTAATCAGACTGACGGTTAGACAGCCGCGCAGGTGTAAATTCCAAGTAGATATAAATTCATTTCAACTTTTCGGCTCAGCCAATTTATACTGCTGAGCCTTTTGAAAATTATTATTTCTCGCATTACGATTTAAATGGGGAAAATTATAACGCTGGTTTTCGTGATGAATGAGATAATATGTTATGGCACAGAATGAGTGAAAAGATTTTATATTAAGAAATTTTAATCAGAAATGCTTACTCCATAGATGTTTGATGTACAAAACTTTATTTAATCTACATTTTTTGATGTTTATGATATTTATTTATACTGAGCTTACAGTATACAACCCAAGCTTTCCGAGCCGACCGTCAATAACAAAAAATGTGTCCCATGCGGTAGACCGATAAAATATTACTATGATGATGATAGTGAGAAGAAACAAAGGATTAATTCTCCTGAGCGACCGTGTAACAATGCAAGGAATCTTATTTTTTACGCGAATATTTCTCCTAGTGCTACTTTTAATAGAGTGGTTTGATGCAACGCTAATACTTGAGAATCCAGAAAAACGATTTTTTTACCTTTTTAAGTTTTAACATTATAAGAATTTATTTAATTTTTTAGAAAAGTTACTTAAAATTAGATTCCTGCTTTGTTGAATATTTGAATGTTGTTTATTATAATTAATTTTAAAGTAGGTATCATCTCTATGGGAGGGAGTTGTGTTATCATAATATATCTAAATTTAAAAAATACAAGCTATATCTTAGTACTAAAATACAAACATAAATAGTGACTTTGTTAAATTCTGTTTACTAATAACTTCTTCCGAAACAATATTTATATTCAGCAAATCTAACTTGATTGAAACGTTCAAGGGAATATTTTAGACTTCATGTTCCGCAGTAGAGTTACAAGGAAATTTATCACTCAAAATGTCGGGATTATGTAAGTAATTTATTTATAATTAAATTAATTGTGTTTAATTAACGTCAGCCCAGAATTAACTACAACAAATAACTTTAATTAATTGAACTTTAATTGATTGAAATGTTAATTAATCATGTTACTTTAAGGTATTCAAGTGGTATTATCTGTTTCAATTACTAAGAAGTAAATGATGGATGGGTTCACATAACTGCGTAGTAATTATAATAAGCATTGCAAGTGTTCTTCTTGGTGAAAGGGATACTGAAGTTTTGGTAGTTTTCAAGTTACCAACAGTTCTCGGTGATGATCTGACAATTGCTTTTTAACGATTATTAATTATAACAATTAGTGTCAACTACATAACGTGTCTTTAGGATTGTATAAACTGACAGAAAATTACGCCATTCGTTCGTGTTCTTTTAAGTATCTATCACATTGACGCTACGTTATAAGCCTTATTTCTATGTAAAAATCCGAAAGGCTAGGAGCTCATTTTTGTTCTTTCGCGTTGTAACTTTGTCATTAGATAAAATATTGTTATTTAATTAATTAAATGAGTAGATTAAATTTAAAGTCCTTATTTATTCTCACATAGTCGCTTATACGATTCGCAAGTGGGAGTAGGTGGGGAAATATGATGAGGAAATATGCGTCGGGGTGGCAAAATAAAATTTAATATAACACTTTTACAATGAATTGACCCGACCTATTCACAATTAAAAAAGAGGGTGCGACGCCCCTGTAACGAGCGGCTATGATGTTTATAACTTTATTTTTTATAAGCAAATTATAACTAAGTTCGAATGGATGCACTCTAACCACAGTAGGAATTTAATTCAATACCTGTTTGGTGTCGAACATAAAATAATTATTAGGTACTTATATAAAAAAAATTGGTTTAGTTATGGTGGGTTAATTACAAGTTTATACTCTATTTATTCAGCCTATCATAGCCTAGCTATCTCTAAATAATTTCAGGTATAGGATTTAGTACCAAATTAGCACGTTACCCATTTTATGAATAGAAATTGGTACCATTAATGATTAGGTGGTTAACTACTTGATGAATATGGGATGCATTTAGATGGTGACTTTAATAGTATATCTGTTTGTTACATAGATATGTATCTATTACATACCAATGACAACGTCTCTACTAACTGGCTGACATCAGTAGGGAATCGTATTCTTTACTTCAATTAAAAATACCATAAGTGAAACTTTTCAACAGATTCTGCAAGTTCATAACCACCTTGACATTAAAACGTATTTCGTAACCTAAAGGTCTTTTAAGAGCACCAGAATAGTCTCATAGACATTTAGAATTATGCATAGACACACCGGCCGTTGAAAATAAACTTTTAGCTCTGGCTTTGAATACGTTGTTACTGTTATAAGTAATTACTTATTGGATAACATTTATTTTATGTGGTACAAAAGTTTCGTCGTGTCATTTACTTGAATTATCGTACCGTATTTCAACACAAAGTTTCTTTGATACATATAACAGTAAAAGGGTTATAAAGAAAACAAGAATACAATAGCCCTTGTCTCTGAAGACAGCGATCTATTACAGACAACCATCGATCAGAGTAATTAAATCCATTTGAAAAGGAAACAGGGTTGAAAGAGTAACAACCGGTTTTCGGTATATAAATATGTACTCGTATAATTGATAAAATACAACAAGAGAATGTAGTACCTTTTTAGACTGAGTGTAGAAAATATCTGCAATGGAAAGTAAGGTTATAACTTACTACGGTAACGTACTAACTTGATATCTATACCTATGTAATACAAATAGAAGTTTTGGTAGCATAGGTACTTTTACAATTCCTATGGTTGTCTGGAAGATTTCGCTTCTGAGCTTCTGAGCTTCAGTATTATATACTGCATTGTGTTACTATTTACGTAACTAAATGTCGATTCTCCTTATGTGCGAAGTAAAGGGTATTTCTATATATAAACTGTTAGTAGGTACACATTATGGCCAAAAGTACATAGAGAAATGAACTGGGACTAACCTTGACATAAGCGCGTTCAGTGTCCACAAGTTCCATGAGAACTTTCCTCAGTTTATCGGCATCAGAAAGATGTCGTGATGGTGTGACAGCAGCGCTGGTGCTACCAGTAGGGGATCCTCGCCGCGTGTCGCCGGGGGAGCGACACCAACCCGTAACCTGCTCCGCACTCTGCCGCACACGGACACCCCCACTCTTCTATATTATCGTACCCAACAGTTAATGCGGCTCTGCTAGATGTGGCGAATGGCTCTTGGCGAGGCTAGTGGCTCTTGGCTCTTTTAACTCGATAGGTAACGAGACTATACCCTACCCCTTCGTATATACGAACTTGGCCACATCTAGCGTAAAATAAGCAACTATTGTTTCTAATGATGTAATGAATGAGTGAATAGCTTTCTAGATTTGAATTGAACAATTTTTTAGCTGCGATACTACTGCTTCTAGCTGCCTATTTAAAGCCAAATGTGGGCCTATTGTAATTATTTCATTATGTTAACTTTCTTGGTCAATTAGCGGTTAATACATCAACCTTAGAGCTGTTATATAATACACCTTTTTAAACGCTCATAAAATATTATTTTTTATTCGTATATTAGGTATAAAAGCGTTGTGATACTGTCATTTTATTAATGCGTTTAGATACATTGTGTTATGGGTACATAAAGGTTTTGCATTGGCACCTTTGCACGTGTCGGTGTTCTATAAATACGCGCAACAGATATTGATCCTGTTCCATTGCATGGAAACTAACACGTAGCTTGGGTACAAAGGATATCAATATAGAACACTTAAATTACAAAAAATACATTTACTATCAATAGTCAAAGGTAGCCAAAAAATTGGCATCGAAAAATAACGATTTTAAGTTGATTTATTTCTAACTAGAAATTAAAAAAGGGCCAAAAGTGAATAAACGAAATATCTTAATAAGTTGCGAACATTTTGTTTAAGAGGATATTAAAATATGCAATAAAATTTATTGACATGCATCAGCGTATACCAGCTTAAAGGGCGTTTAACTTTATGAATACGTAATTAGAAAACAAATAAATAGTACTAAGTTCGATTACTATTAATATACTTAACCTGAATGAAATGAACTTAAAAATTTCAAGTAGTTAAAGCTACTATTTCATGTAATCAAATACTTGTACTAGATTCTCGAAGCGTATAAGATAGAAGAAAACGATAGCATTCTACGAAAGCCGGCTTTAACATACTTAAGTAGCCTCTCGAACGCATCTCGACTTTATAGCCTTTATCATATAAGTGTTGCATTCCATTTAAAGTCGTATTAAAGAAAATGTTGTTTTCTTGTAAATGTTGTGCGTTCAAATTAATTTTGCAACGTTTTTACGTTAAAGATTTCAAACTTATCCAATGTAATTCAGGGCTTTAATTGTAGACTGCGATTCGTTAAATTACATTAATGCTGAATCAAATGAAAAATAAATCCGAAAAATTATATTATTAGGCACATTAAAATGTACATTATTAAAGTTCGAATTAGTATCCTTTCAGTGTTGCAGAATAATAAATATACAAGTATGTAAGTTTAAACACTTATACTACAAAAGCTTGATGAATTTAATAATGCGTTAATATCTCTACATTTAAACTGCCTACAGGCTAATGGAACCAAAATGTACAATATGTGACACTATGATACTAAAAGATATAGTGATCAAATACATAACTATTAATTAATAAGTGATAAAGCAATGAAATAATTTAAAAGGATGAATTATTTAAGAGGTTAATTGAAAGGTACTTTACCTTGAGAAGGTTCTCGATTTCGAAGGAATTGGTTCGAGAGCTAACTTTAGGTGGGCCGGTGGCCCCGGCTTCAGCTTGTGTATCGGTGTCAGCGGGACTGTATAATTCCTTACCTGGATGTTATAAGTAACGTTAATAGTTAGTCGGAGTTACCCTTATTACCCGACTACTACAAGAGTAATGTTTACTGAGCCCGACAGCCCCCTAGTTTAGATGGTAGTGACCCTGCTTGCGCAGCGAGGGGTCCCGGGTTCGATTTCCGGCCGAAGCAGATATTTATGTGACAAATAAATGTTTGTTCTCGGGATCTCGGGTTATGTGTGTTAGTGATGTGTTATTTGTGTTAACCATTCCACCCACGACACAGGGAATCCTACTGCGGGAGTATGAGTGTTTTAGCGTGTGTGTGTGTGTGCGTGTGTGCGAGCATGTACTTATATATATTATGTACTTATGTATGTATAATTTATGTATGTATGTCTACTTTTTTGACACGCTCTAGGGTCTAAACAACTTGATGGATTTTAAGCTCTCTCAATCTCAGATTTCTCGACGGACATAGTCACTGAATTTGATTTAGAAATCCATTACGAATATTTGGAACACACTTCTTCTATAAAATTACAACAATTGCATGTACGCCGACATAAAAATGCATAGTAGGTAACCTATCTGTAATAACGTGATTGATTTCCTTGATAAAGCTCGATAGCTAAGTAGGACATAATATGCGTACGTTATGGCAGTATTACATTATGCCACATATATCATACACATTGCTATGCGGTAAATTGATTTCGAACCATTATCATAATTATAATAAAGGCTGAAAGCGTTATCTGTCTTTTATCCATTAATTTATCGAACACAAACAAGTCATCCGACCAAATTAATTACGATTTTTATTGCCTAAACTACAGGCAAATAAGTAATCGGACTATACGATGGTAAGAGATAGTAAATGTTGTCCAATGGAAATGGGTACCTGATGCTAAATGATTTGCCATTTATGCTTTTTGTTATCACAATGTTAAAGTGCTAGAGGTCCAGTACTACTTGTAAATATGAATACTGAAAATCTTCTATACGTACGATGTAAACGAATTGTTGTTACTTTAGAATAACTTTTATTAAATCATTTGCTTAAACTATGATAAAACAATATTAATTGACCAAGAAAATTATGAAACTAGAATTTTAAGTACTGGTCATTTAGAATCAATTGTCTCTTCGTTGGTACAAAATTATGATGATGTTTTAGTTTGAGACCGCAATTAATTAAAACCATAGATTCCGAGTTATTTACTCTTATTAGTAATCTCGGTAATAAGAATATTATACGTTATGGTTATATATAATCTTTCGGTCTTCCCATTTGTATGGAGCATCTTTAAAAGTCATCAATATTATGAATAAAGGTTCGCCATTCTTGACGAGAGTGATTTCTGAGAGAAGCGTTCATATTTGGGCTTCATAAATAAGACCATTTATTAATGTCTTACAATTCGCCTCAAACTCAAGTGGTTTCAGGCTGATTGCTCAATTCTTTTCGTCATGTCTTACGTTTTATTTAATTTATAAAATCTTTTCATATAATAAAGTTATAATCTAATATAATTTAGCGACCTACTTGCTTATATATCGTTGAATCACGCACAGTTTAATATATATTTATTCAATAATTTTGAATTTTATTTAAAATTTGATACTGCCAAAATACTTTTAAATAGTAGTCTTTATTTACTGTATATTTTATTTTAGTAACAAGTGGCTAGGAATTAGTATTTGTATGTACGTAGTTACTGCTTATTTATTATTATTATACATTTATGTAACTTTATTTATTAAAAATCCGCCCAAACTTTATAAAATACTGCACAAAATGGACAGGAAATTACAAATTTAATACCTAGGGCACTTTGTTGTAAGAAGTGACACAATGAGCTTTTTTCGGTTGAGGTAAGTAAACATCAGGCACAAGCAAATAGCCTACGGAAAGGGTCACGACCTTTATTTGGAGGCCGCGATGAGTACTTTTCTTTCAAGTTGGCATAAAATCTCTACTTTTTAATTACAAAATTTCTAATCGTGATGGACGGGGTAAAGTAAAATACTGTAACTGTTACTTGTCTTGTAACTTTTTAACTTTCGTAACCATCGTTTCTTTAGCCATTTTTCCCTTTATAACAATATTTCAGTTTATGCGGGAAAGGGAAGAGAATTTTATTAGCAGTATGTCGTTATAAGAACACGTCACGGGACAGGTTAATGGTTTCCGCGCGCGTGACAAGCCCAGTACACCTTACGGGTCAATTTATTGGCTTCCTGTATACACTCACGACGTTAAGTTTTCTATTAACTTGATATTTTAGAGCTGCTTTACCAAGCAGCTTCAAAGGCATTAAATTTTTGATGTCTTCTTTATATTTTCAGTATCTACATGATCCTTCGTTTTTGCACTTCGATATTTAATGATAGAACGGCTTACTATATACTTAGTAATTCCTCATTAAAAAGTAATAAAAAGCTTAAACCTAATAAACTACTAAATCGTGAAAAGTTTTTATTATTATGTTAAGATCTAATACTATAAGGATATGTAAAACGAGTTTCGAAATACGGTATGGCTGCGATGAAAGATTATAAACCAATATCTGTAGAAGCTACCAAAACGATTCTGAAGTAGCATAACGTATTTAATGGAACGTCGAGCAAACATCTACTCACTCGCTCGTAGGTATAGCCACATGTCAAACATTCAATCCCCGTAATTGGCTCTTATGCCACAACCGTTCGCACTACATACGCTGTTATTTCAAAATATACGGATAAAGGATGGAATATGTAATAATACCTAACTTCCAATAAGACGCCTAGGTCCTTAATAAGTTATCTATAATTATGCTATGTTAATAGAATTTAATTGTAACTTGCTCCAATATGAGTCATAACTGTTGCATTACTCTGTAAGTTCCTTATCCCTGTCCAAGTATGGACTGCCGCCTTTGAGCCCAATTTAAATATGGTACGGCTATTCTTTACTTGCAATGAAGAAAGCAACGTTAATACATAGTTTTAAATAAGAAGAGATGCTTACAGATTTGCAATAATTTACTTGTGTAGATGTTCTAAGAAAAGTATTTTATTATTGACATGAAATGTCATGAATATCTTTACGGATATTTACGTTTTGTTATCTAGTTGGTTATTTACAATTGGGACGAAAGTTGTTTTATTATAAAACTGCAAGACAAGCATTCATTTTTCTATTTTTATGTCTGCCTTCTCTATATAACAGAAAAAATATTATCATACCGAAGCAAAATTGTTTTTGGTATAATCTACAAAATACTTTATGATACTGGCTTGTAGCCACAATATTGGAAGTGTATGAATTTTCTGATTGCTTGGAAACGATGCCAAGTATTATCGTAGATTGATAAGAAGAACAAATAGAATACGTTTGTTTTGCGCAACTAACGTTTGAATATTGTATTATGAAATATCATATTATTATAACAGCACAATAATTTTTCTTCTATTCTTTTATATATGATCCAACATATACGTATATTTTCGCTTTCAAAAGCTAAAAGACACACAGTTACTTTCAGAACTTATAACTTAATTGTAATATAACAGTTGATTTAATTCTGGGTTATCGATTTTCCCAACCTCATACGCACACTACATGCATTAAGGCTTATAATGATGTGACCAATTCTTAGAACTAAACCTAGCAACAAGCCGAAGCTATGGCTTACTTAGAAAATAGGAAATATAGGACACTTGAGGTGTGGTAGTGTGAGCGTGCCGGATATTATGCTAGAGATGCGGGCGGCCACGTCGCGTACACTACGACGGATCGATTGAGGTGCTTGCAACCATGTCAAATATGTATTTTAATACCACATCTGTTCCTGTTCACACACCGTAAAGCAACGTAAAATACTGTCCTTAAAAGGGTGGAAAACTTTTTATATACTGGCTTAGAACAGCGACCGTTCAAATCGTATCTCCTTATTAAATGAATGAAATAATCGACTACGTTACTTGACATATACTTTAAACATACATTTAAATCTCGATAAAACGTATGTCTGGACTATAAAATTTAAAAGTGAATTAGTAAGTATAAAACAACCAAGTCAAAAATATCGCTGAATAGGTAACGTATCAATTGTTTTTTAAAAATTCGTATAAAATACAACAATAAATGGAAATGAATTTTAATGAACCACAATCGTCGATGTTATTATTTATCGACCTTGGATTCGTTCGTTCTTTGATATTTTAAGTAGAGGAGCAAGTACCGAGTGATCGGTCCCATTTATTTATTTGACTGATTATGACTTTGTAAGATATTCGATATCTCATTATTTCCACCTCAATTTAAATCTTGTTTGTTGCCTTTTTTCTGTATCAGTGTTCTTACAGTGTTATATTATAAACTAAGTACTTCTATTCATTCATTTTGCTTTACTATGCTTGCTTTGATTATGGCACTCAAGGTGGTACTGACGACTACAGGTGATTATGATTAGTGGCGTTCGCTGGAAACATTTTTCTTTTATGGTTTTAGATAGCAAACTAGCTGACAGTACCACCAACCCTTGCCACCCATGGACATTGTAACAATCTTCGAGTTGGTTAACGGTCCTGTTAGGAATAGATGTTAGTGGGAATAAAATACTTACTCCAAGCAGGTGCCGGTACGATGAGGCCAGATATCATGTCGTCGGAGATAACTGGGGGCTCGCTGGGCGGCGGCGGGCAAACCAGGGAGTCTATAATGTCGTCTGTAGCTGCTCGCATCATACCGCTCAACTCTGGTGGCTCAGTGCGAGATGACCTACGAAACAGGTAATTGTTAGTAGAAAAACTAAAAACCCGTCTGCAAAAACCTTTTGTCGAGTTTGTGGGTGCCGTAATGAATGAATTTATGTTTCATGCCACTCTTACGATGGATAGGAATCTAATGAGAGCTCTCATGTTAAAGAAATCTGTCAAGACGCTTGGATTATTAAGTGTACCAAAGAAATGACCCTACATACGCTCGAAATAAATTACTCTCCATACAATTTTTATAACACAGCCAAAGTATGTAGCCAGTATGTTTATGATTGGTTGGCGAGTTACGAAAACAGCTTTAATTTTCTTAAACACAAAGTACTTATAGATGTGTCTTGAAAAGGTTCTTATTATCAAATTCCCCGATATTGCTCGGAATTCTAATATACTGAAACATTCCGTATACGATCAAACTAGAATGATACGTCACTGACATACCGATCTTGTTACGAAACCCATTTAATTAACTTAAGCATTCATGCCACGCTTAAGTTTAACGTTTGCGCGGAAAATAGTTTTTTAATTAAATTACTTTTTTTTACATCTAAGAAGATTACTTTGCGATGTTTTATACTTACTACTACGAATTAAATGTTGTTGCAGTACATTCTGAATCAACTACAGTTTCATTAATTGCAGTCGTGCGCAGTAGACAGCCGCATGTTACTCTCTATGAGACTTAAGCGCAAAGACATTATAGAGCAATCATACTTAGGAGTTGTAAAGTGAAGTTTCCTCTATTTGACTGCAATGAGACATACAAATATTGCATTGCTATGAAAATGCTGTCATATGCACTAAAACTTACTAAGTAAATATACCTTACTTAGATATACATATAATTTGATACTACAATAATGAAGTATGTTAAAATTATCAGCTGCTGCCGTACGGAATGGTTTCTAATACATTAAAAGATTTTTATCATATTATTTTTATAAGTAATTTAACGTTGGCTTACGCGAGTTTCAGTGTACATCGCGCAATGAGCCGTAGTGTCGTACGGCATTCGCATGTCACATTGTTATATGTACGAGTATGCACTCAGGCCGCGGGTAAGCTTACGCGATTACGGCTAGGTTCAATGTACCCGATAGTGGTTTCGTAAATGACAGTATGCCATGTAGAACTGTGGTTGAATACGACATTCAGTTTACTGCGTTTCTACTTTCTCCTTAAGCGCAAACATTTTTCACAACGCATTAAAATTCAGTTCGCATATTTAATTTTATACTTAGCGAAATTTCAATTAATATTTTTCCTTGAGCTAATTTAGTATTTTCTTCTTCGAGATTCAATAGGTTCATAAGAGCTTCTACATAACAAATAGTGGAATCAACGCAACGCTTAATAGAAATTCAAGCTTCGCTGCATTTTCATCATTAGGTATATTTCTGAACTTCTATCGCCTGAGTAGTTTCAATAACGAAAGAATATATTCACATGGGCAAATGTATATTGTATTTTACAACTTCTGCAACATGATAATACAATACATTTTATTATTATACAATACAATACCGTGTCTTTGTTTTTTAAACCAATATGTAACACGTATAAATCACAGAATATTATACCCAACTGAGAAAAGGAGGAAAACTATGAAATTAATGTAAATAAATTCTCATTTACGTCGGTAATACGCTTCTTACTTCACAAACTTCCCTATCGATGATAAAAAATCTATTTATTCATGTCCCGCATAAATAGCACTTGTTAGTTCTTACGTAGCATTATTCTACCGTAATTTATGTTATGAGTATCTTTATATTTCCATATTGTCATCCTGGAAATATCTGTGCTATTCTAGAATGTACAGTTTAGTTGTCGATATTGTGTGAAGAATTATTTTATAAGTAGGTACCTTAGTTTATTGTGCGTTTTTACAACAATTATGTATTTGTTGTCTGTAAGAAAAATAATTATTTATTTTGTTTTTACGTTTATCTACGCGTCTAAACTTTGTTATAGGTAATTTATAATTAATATTTATGAACACTATTGTGTAGTAAAATTTATTAAAGATTCGTATGGATTGTAATATACGAGTAAATAACTCAGTACAGGAGAATAATAGTACGTACGCGGTAGGTAGCGACTGCACACAAAAAAAGCTTTTAAAAAAAATAACGTCCCACGAAATGTAAAACATTCGTTATTCGGTTAAATACGAGAGAGCTAGGACAATGCCATGAATAAAATCGAAGTTTAAAGCCTTTGACGGTTCTACGTAAAATTCAATATCAAAGTACGCTTTTACGGAGATACCTTGAGGGTATTGTCTGTACCCGCATCATACAATATTCAATGACAAAGTCGAGATCCACCTCTACAATGTTACGAAAAAGTGCTTTATAATATTGTCGTTCATATC
>LGAG01000427.1:497309-522396 GCA_001278395.1 Lerema accius | reverse complement strand
AAGTCGAGATCCACCTCCACAATGTTACGGGAATAGTGCTTTATAATATTGTCGTTCATATCCTACAGTTACGCTTTATACAAGAAATGCACCGATGATATACAGGGGCCATCGCTCGTAAAATTTATTACTCAAAGAGGACGTATAAAGGGGCTATTTAGGGGATCACGGGGGCGTAAAAGTGTTAAAAATCCACCAACTTACCGCGGCTTATAGTGATGTGTGACGGCGGGGCAAGCGATCTCTATTATTACTCGAAGACAATGAACTCACTAAAATAACATGTCGCGTTTCGAGATGAGAATTTAGCGGGGCATTAATTCACGCTGTGCGGCGCGGCGCGGTGAAGAGGCTCGATTGCGGGCGCCCACAATGGCCGGCGTGGCGAGAGGCGCTAGGCGGCCGAGGGCTATAGGGCGAGGGAGTATGTAGGTCGGTGCTAGCGCTTCAGTAAACTTGTCGCGGTCGAAAGGTCAGGTGTATGAGGGCGGGAAATGCCGATGATAGCCCCGTCGCTTGCGCCGCACCGATGCCACAAATTCAAAACCGTTTAATCGAAATTGACGATGAAATTTGATTCTGAATGTAATAAAAAACACGGAATGGAATAATTATGTTTGTGACGCGCACTACTAGTCACGGTCTAATATAATAGACTTGAAAAAGAACTGTGGCAAACTTTCAAACTGAAGCATGAGACTGCGCGCCAATTTCACGGCATTTCAAATAACTCGTGTAATTTATAGTTTCTAAGTAATTCAGTTTAGTTGCTCGAGAAATTGCAGTCATGAGAAATTTCAAACAGCCAGCTTTCCGATTTGTTCCGGCTTCCTGCCGTCGAGCTTCCTGCTGCCGCGGAACGAGGGCAAGTTGTCGCGATTTTATGCGCTTTGTATTTAAATTTAATGGGTCGCTACGTGTTGGAATAGTTAGATTCTATAAGTCCCTCAAACGCATTATGAATGAAATAAATGGAATTGTATTTACTCTTTTCATTGTTGAATGTAAAATTTCGTTTAAATGTTTTAAACCTACAATATTACCGGGAACATCGTTATAAATTTTAATCTTATTCAATAACCTACGCGATTCATTTTAAAACGTTTTAAAAACATTGGATTTTAAAGTCCGTTTCATTATTTCCGGTCATTATTCGAATCTGCTGCAGTAACGAAAATTGCTCTGATTTTTCTTTGTTTGGACTGTATTAAAATAATTTGCCGGAAAACAGGTCAGTTTTCGATGTCTGTTTACTTTTATTAATGTCCATTTATAACGAACTCAAGTCCCGTGCAGCAAATTATGCGAATCGATGCTAATGAATGCGTTTCCGAAAGACCATTGATTAATGACGAGCGGTTAACTCTGTTGACGATCAAACGAATTGGATTAAAATGATAATGAGAAAACGAATAGCAAAAACCTACCTCATCATCATGACTAGTGATAGCTCCTCTTGCAATACGCTCTCCAAGTACATCATATCTAGGTCAGATACGATCGCTCCGTTGATCACCATTATCTCGTCGCCTTTGATTATACCTGGCGCAAAAAAACACAATAAATTGCAACTGGGATTTTCAAGTTTTTTTGTTCGATAACAATGACGGGAGACAATTAATCCGCACTACGACATTCTCATCCCGTGTGAATCAAGGCCTTAGCGTTTGGTTTTGAAAAGAAAGCATACAATTTTGTTATTACGAGAAAAAATTAAAAAAAAAGAACGCTAATAAACTGAAAAGCATTTCTTAATAATCCACGTATTTTAGGTGAATTACATGATACTTCGCTGGGCAGGCAAGCATACCGATCGGACTGTTGCAAATTATAAAATGTATAATTTTAAGACTATTACCATTTTGCATAGCAACGCTCTTGTCCTCTACTCTGCTGACATAGCAACAAAGTTCATCCTGTCGTTCAGCGTTTTCTATAAGCTCAGCTTCTACACTGAAACCCCACATCTGTTCCAGCGTGTTTCGCTGCAGCTCCACTTGGTACAGGATCTTTGCACAGACTTCCACCACCTCGTGAGTGTGCAACTAAACAAAAAAGGCGATAATTAACCTAAATACCCAAACGCGTGGTCATTTATTGTATCCGAACAAGAGATACGCGACACACATTCCTCGCAACTTATTCAAAAAACTGTTATGCCGACTGATTGATAAGGTTTCTTTATAGCTTACAAAGCCAGTGCCCAGACTGTCAGACCCTACTCACCTCGCATCCGGTCACATGTCACTTTTTATACTCATACATCTGCTCACTTAACCGCATATCCATCGAAATTGTTAGGTTAAATGGGTCGACAAAAATCAGGCTCGGACATTCAAATAAGGATAATTTATATTCTCAAATTACGCTGAGTTAAAGCAGTTATCCATCTGGATTACCTGAGGTACACAAGGCTTTTAATGAGTAATTCAATTCAGAGGGTTTCATAAAACAAATCACTCCACTGGGGCTGTACCGGATACAAAGAAGACGAATCATTAAATAAATTACAAGCCTTGTCTTTTAAAACAACGTTTCCATTCAAACTGCTCAATCTATGTATAGATGTGGTAGGTAGGTATCTATTTCTCCAATTTAATAACAGAAGGGGACGTTCAAATGGAAGAGCGATTATTTCAAGTCGGTTTAGGTAAATATAGATCGATACAAAGAAGATTTAAATTAACAGATATTGTATTAAGATTCTGAAAATAGCAGTACTTTCTTATCGATCAAAACGTGTTTATACTTACATAAGTTTCAATGAGATCGCTTCGATGTGGCACAAAGTAGTTATGATCTTCCATGTCTCGTCGTTTTTTCACTCGCACGAAGTGCTCGAGAGCGTTGAGCGAGCGACGTGCGCAAGCAGCCGCAAGGAATTCTTCCACCGACATGCCTTCACGAACACCGACCGTAGCTGTCGTGCCTTCGGGGAGTGAAACTCTGACGGCTGCTTCCCCTTCTTCCCGAGACATCTAGTTAAACCGAAACTGAGATCAACCCTCGACACGATGTAAGAATGCTCGACCGAGCAGAACTTAATGCTAGTGTGAACTAATGCCTTATTCGAATTAGTCTTGAATCCGGTTCGACGTAAGGATCTAGAATGCGTGTAATTTGAAATGTACTGACTAATGCCTATTTGGAGATGGACTTAATGAATAATTATGTAAGAGTAGGTATTATACGAACAATTACGTAAGATTCATATGACACTTATTTTATTGATGATACGTATATAAATTTTTACGTTCAAGTGACAAAAAGGTTTTCGCATTTATGACAATTTATGTTTAGAGCGAGTACTTACCTATGCGTTAACATGCTAAAATATTCTTCCAGCAAATAAGCTTTTATTATAAAGGAGTGAAGCTCGGAGCTAATTTTACGATCTGACGTCAAAGGCAGTAGGTGTATTGGCTAAACGCCTTGGGCCAATGAGGTAAAAGTGTATGTATATTTACTATGTATATTTACGTACCTATAAACTTTGATACATTATACATATAGTACTAAGTCATAAAGACAGATTAATATAGTGGTTATTGGTAATAAATAAAAAAATAAGTTACCCTCTTAAAATGCGTGTTTCCCTGAATACTTTCGTAGTTCAAAGTCATCATTAATATTCTTTTAATAGTATTCTAACAATCTTCAACGAAGTTGCGTGACGAATTACGTTTGGGACTTTTACATTTACGAGAATATACCTCCTTGTAGTCGGCCGCTATTGGGTGGAAGCCATACCGTTTACCCCACTTTAACTTAGGTACGTAAAAATAAAATATAGCGAGTCATACTTTTTGTAAGAAAATGTTAGAGATTTTTGTATCCAAGTTAAAATGTAATCCCCTCAGAACCATTTTTCGGTCTGCTGATAACGATCTCGATTATAATTTGCTGAAAAAGCACCGTAACGAAGCATAGTTTACTAAAGGTAACAAGTAAATAATGGACTAATAGCCTTTTTTCGTGACGGTGTATATTCTTCTAATATTAGAGGACACGCCACTTCGGCATTTCCGGAGCTGAGTACCCCTGAGACTTGATGGGCATTCAGACTGTGATTTAGCTTTGTGCTTTATGTAATTGATGGTATTTCGGAGACGGCGATTCCGAAAGGAGATTGTTCTTAATTGTCGCTATATTTCAAATTATAAGAAAATTAGTAACTGTCTAATGTGTATCTATAAGCAGTTTTTTATTTATTTCAACGACGCGTTTTAACATGTTATGTTAAAATAAAAGAAGAAAGAAAACAAATTTTGATATTGGTCAAGTTTTATGTCAAGTTATATTGGTAATCATTGCCAACGTGTTCCAATTAGCGTACAAAATTGCCCATAAAAGCATTAAAACCTATTTAGCCTGAATTAGTTCCAACGAACGGCCGCGTTTGCGATTGTAATTAAATTTTTCTCGATAATGGATGATTCGCGCGCCATGACGTATTTCCCGATACACGTTTGAATTTAAATTTATTATTCATCCCATGTATCTTACGCATCATTAGTGCTTCAAACGAATTTATTTACCAATATGTAGTTATGCTATGATTGGGATTGCTATACGACAAAATCATGAGCTGTTTTTATAGTACATATATTTTTAATACGTAAATATACATATTAATAGTAGTCAAATAATATTTCAAATAGAATAAAAGATTTTGTCAATCTACATATTAAAATATACGTCTTTGCAAAGCTCAAAAAACTCAGACTCAAAAGAGAAACTCCCTCAAGAAAAAGGTAAAAACAGGACGGAGCGGAAAGTTTTGTCAGAATTGGTATTTTTTCACTGTATCACATTCCTTTCAAAATTTATGAAAGCCTCTTAAATGTCTTCAAAGTTAAGGTTTACGCCACAGAATTCAAATACAATGGATGAAGCCTTTCAAACTTGAATTTTACACTCAGTATAAAATTTAATAGCAGCTTATATCATTAAGCCACAAGTATTGTGTAAGTAGTGAATAATAAAATAGAGGTTGCGTTGATATAAAACATTTATAATATTACCTGCATAGAACGGCGACTTGAACCGGAGTTGGAGCGTGAGAGGTTAGGTGCTCTACGCTTGGTGGCGCCCCGCCCCGCCAGCAAGTTGTTCAGCAAAGACGGTGACCGAGCACATATAAACGCATGGAACGACGACACGGTGAACACGCCCAATTTGTTCAAAGTACTCTTAGTACCCCGAGAGACATGTGTCAGCAATGACTGGAACAAACATCTCGCCTCAACATGTGTCGGGAGCTTCACTTACATGCAAATTGTAATATGATTCACACTCGGAAACGTCATTAGCTCTGCACTACGACATGTGTATTACATTGTTTTGATCAAATCTCAAGTAGGTTGTGTTTAACATTATGTTACCGGACATGTCGGAATACAATATAATATCTACTAAGAATGGTTTTAAATATAAAGAGTAGCTTTATAAATCAATTTTTATTACTTTATCTTTCTAAAGAATACAGAAGTATGTATTTCGTAACTCCAATGAAATATCATAATGAGAAAGATAATGAACAAACGTAAGTAATAAACTTGTATTGAACTATAAAAAAATATTAAAACGAGAATGTTCTGTTATTTATCCAGTTGTTTAAAATACATCCGTTACTTAATATTTGAACATTCGTAATTAAATATCTAGGAGTTCAGTGGACCTTGGTAAAGTTCCAATTTGTATTCAGCGGTGCGTTACCAGTGATAAATTAGTTTAATTTCTGATCTGGTATGTGCATATGTACTATGCTTTAAAATGTTTTTCGCTTAATATAATTATTCACAATTTATAAAGTATTCGTGCGTAATAATATTATTATATCACTTCGTATTAACGAAGGTTTTAACATATAAAATATCGTAATTAAAAATTGAATATTTTAGAAAGGTACTTGAAATTTTATGTAGCCGAAGTCATATTGGTTTATAATTTTAGGATTTGTTACCAATAAACTTTTAATGTACCAACTGCGACTTTCTTGGCAAAATAAGTATCTACGAGTTATGAAAATTTTCGCCAATACACGAAATTAATAAACGACTTTTTTATGCATTGAAAAAGTACGAGTAGTTTCCAATTCACTGCCACCCATTGACATCTGTAACAAATCTCGAATAGAACTATGAGAGTGATTGGTATTTAGTTAGTGGGTCATTATTTACTATCAAATGTTTATAAGGATATTAAAAAAATACTTTATAATATTTGAATCTTTTCAAACAAATATTGGTGCAGTGGCGAGCCGCACAACAATTGTGTATCCACAATTGAAAATGCAATGAATATTTTTTGCATAATTCCGAATACAATTCCGTTTGCAATCCATGTGGCTCTTCAACTCGTTCACATTGTAGCTCTACTTTATTTCAATTGTTGAGAGGTATGACGTGACAAGGGTCGCGACCGTGCCTCGCCGGTCAGCGGAACTGTCAATTTAGTCAGTGAAGACGTAATTATACCCTTTTTCCTCTTCTCTTGTCCGTAGAGGAAATCAGCTCCATGGCTACTAAATATTTTACGTGTCAATTATTTTATAAGGACCTTTTTAACTGAGATTTTTTTAGAAATAAAAATTTTATAAATTTTAAAATATATCATTGTGGTTTCTATGTAAACCAAAACAATTTTACCTATCTATTCTAGCCGTTTTAATACACTTACGAAAAAGTATGTAATTTTGTTTTATATTACAATTTTCACATGAATATTAAGTCTAAAATACCTTTACTATATCTGTATAACGTAACCATGAATCTTTCGTTTAGAAAAGCGGGTGGGTAAAAGCTAGTAAATGATGATACGAATTTCATCATAACGAGAAAGAGCGTAGTAATATTTTACTATTAGACCTAAACGAGTTAGTTTAGCAGGGTTACTTCTCAGTAATACCTTTAATCAATGCGAGTGTTTTGACAGTATAACGTAATGAATAGGATTACTGTGTAATAATCGTGTAACGGGAAGCTGAATGACGAACAGGTATTATGATTATTAAAGTAATACTGAGACGTTACAAGCTTAGTTTGTTCATAGCATTACTATTCATACATATACACGATTCATGTATATATCAAAAAGTATTAATTATTTAAGCTGTAATTAATTAAAATAAAAGTGTCTGATTTTTGTGTACCGATGTGTATTGTAATATTTATCTAATTCTTAATATACAGTTACTTTACAATACAACTCCATGGTAAAAAACAAAAAATATTCAGCGTAGCAACAACGTAGCGCAGTGACAACGTCGTAGCAGTATGCTACGAGGTACTTGAGCTACGAGTGCTACGAGTTGTATAAATGAATTAATATTTTGCTCGAGGTTATTCAGTTAATGACAAATGATTGATGGCTATTATAAATACCCTTAGTGTTCAGATTCAATTGCGTGTATGAAGCATCGTGGATATATTGATTTCATCGTGAAAAGCTGAATAATGTGGAGGATCACATTCCAGTCAATATTGCGCACCGCAAAATGTCCGACATTTCAATTTATTTGCATTGAATTTTTATTTTTATAACGTTCAGATAAATTTGATTTATTGATAGTAAAAGCAGCAATTGTGGCACCCGAATAATAGCAAAAACCACATCAAAGCCTATATGAGAATATTAATAGTTCTAATTGTAACTATAACAATATAGTGACTTCATTTCGTTATACTTATATTTTTTAAGTTTTATGTAACGAAGATTTAAAAATATTCAAAACATAAAATCAACGAAATGAATAAAAATATAAATACATACCTTGGGATTAGGTAGCTCTCCACTCTGAAGACTGGCCATGTAGCAACGAAGTCTGAACTGTTCACAGTGCAGTCTCTCAAGATTCTCTTCCCATTGTAACATCTGGACAGCTAACTGAGCTCTCGTCTCGGGATCAGAAACAACTGATTGCTGAAGATCTGCCATGTGTTTCAACTTGTGATCCTATTGTAAAAAAAATATACAATGTCATAATATAACATATCTTGAAAAAAAAAACTTTACGAACACACACATAAATAGTGCCATAAAGACATCATTTACTAACGCTTAAGTAATTAGAATTTAAACTATTTGATGTCAGAAGCTGAGCTATTTTCTCTTGCATACATTAAAACTTGCGTACCAAGTGAACGGCGCCGAATACATATGTGTTCCTAATGTTAAAGATTACATGCAACGGTGATATAATTTGTGTGTTACATGCGGTCCTCAACCCGCATTGAAGCACGACGGTTGCTATGAATATTAATGATGGAGTCGAGGGATTTGTGATCACCTTTGCAGTATTATGTATTGTACACTCTACCCGAAACTATTACAAAATAAACGCTTCCACACCCACAAGTTCGAACTAGAATTTCCTACGTCAAACTCCAAATTTTGCCTCAATATTTTCACGTAAAGCTCGACGACGTGGTTTATGTAGATTATGGAAAGTAAACGAATATTTTTAGGGATCTCAATAATCTCTATCAAGGTTAGTTGGTGAAGATATTTAGAATTTAATTTTAGAAATGTTTGCCTGTAATTTGTCGTATAAAAAGTTGGATGGATTGAACCCGAAATTCTTTTTATACATCTGGGTTCAATTTCCTCGACAAAGTCATCGTACGTTTTCACCTTTGGCTACTAATAAAAATAGGTCACCTAAAATCTGTATGCGGAACACGTACCCAGTGCTCGCAGCATTGCCAGTTGTATCGCTACTAATTCTGTTTGATGTTCAATCTAGTTCCGGGTGAATAATTTTGTTTGCAAAGCTTGAATCTCTACGTACGACTATACACAATTGCATCACTGCCGTTATTTACTCCTGTGTCCTAAATACAATTGAAATTAAAGCATGTGTTTGCACATAGTGCTCAGAAACAGCCGCAAAGCTTTGACGCGTGTTGCGGTCGTCCGGTGCAGGCCAGAAATTGGCACGATATCTACGAAGTACAGCCTGACCGCACGCCGGCCTCACAGACTGAGATGGAAATGGAAATATCTATAACGTGAATACTGGGCGAAATAGTAAGAAGTGGTTTAATCTCTGTAAGCGTGAATTTAATTAGAGTTTTCGTAATGCCAAAAAGATATGAAATAATGGTTGCGCTGTTAATATCAATTTAAATATAATCTGTGCTGGTTAATTTTACTAATGACCAAATAACAAAAGTTTTTCAAATATTGTAAGAAGTTGCATATTACCTATTTTGTGTAAATTTACTGAGCTGGTCTCAAATATTTAAATTGAATGTTCTCTATTACTTATATTACATTTTATTTCAACATTTCATCTAGACACGTTACTGCCACGGTTTAGTGAACAGTAAATTTAATTTGTTCTTAGAAATCTTTAGCCATTAAAAGATTCTCGTCCCGACTTCACCACAAGCAATAAATTGAACTGTATAAATGTTGAATGCTTCACCTCGCTACACTGTACACACTTAAAAGGTTTTAACGAGCGCTGTAAGTCTCATCTTCGCTTCAAATTGACCCTTAAATCTGTGTATTATAGCTGGAATTCCACGATTATAACAGTAGTTGGCTGGTTGATCTGTGCCAGTCAAACAATAGCTATGTTAGCTCAGGCCGATGCTATATGCAGTTAGGGGTTCACTTTTGTACTGTGCCCAATGAATTTGCGTTGTGATTCAGCAGTTTTCATTTACGGAACAGAAAAGTGAAAGCTTTAACGTCGTACAATGAATGCTCGTTTAGAATGCCCCGAAATAGGCAATATGTTATTACTATTAGTATATTCATACACTTACCGATTCTATGGCCTTTTCGAGGCGGTATATCTCTTCTTGAAGTAGATGCAGTGTTCCGGTTTTACCACGGTGCCGGGCAAATGCCGCAGCGCATGCACTATGTATGCTATTCACCCAGTTTTCGAGCTCCACCTATGTAATTATACGAGAGGTACATTAAAGTGAGTTAAAATATAGTGCGAGAAGGTGTTTTGTAAAGCATCTTGAAAATACTGGGTACTTACTTGGCACGGCGCTTGGAACAAGTACGCGTCTCCGAAGGCTGTGCTCAGGCAGAATATATAATCTCGTTTAGGATGCTCTGGAATTGGCTGCATGATAGCTCCGTCTACTATGATTAGATGCTTAGGGGCAGCTTCGACGGAGCGGCCCTCGCGCGAATCGCACGGGTAAAATAATAGGGTCGTTCCCTTCAGGCACACCCAGTAACCCTTCCAACCGCGTTTCCGAGCCAATTCTATTTGATGCTTCTTGCGGAGTAACCATTTCTTGACGCTCAAAAACCTGTTGAAGATAATTTAATTTGCAAATTTATTACGAAACGTATATTTTAAAATTTGTAAATTATAACTCACCCAACTAGGTAAATTATTTTAGTAGCGGTAATAAGATTAAGTTAAAAAATATTGACTCAAACGATTTCGATAATGTAAATAAAAAACTTATTAAATAGTAGTAGGCATTTATTCAAGTTCTATTTTTGCTGGTTCTTAATCGGGATGTAGTATTCATTCCTGTCTCATAAGTAATATTTCTTAAGAAGTACAAATCTTTTGCTCGCTCCAAAATTCCAAAGTAAACTGCAAACGTTAGAGTTGTGTCAATTTTTTTATCTACATCTCTCCTCGAACATGGCACCACAAAGTACTTTTTCACTAAAGATCGAATCTTTTCGATAGGGACACCTCTGGAACGCCCGCCTAAAACCTCCATGGCCCAAAGTATAACGTTGATCGGTGTCGGAATTAATGTGTCTTTTCGGCATTTACATATTTTAAACTTTCTTCGTACTCGAAACCTAGTAGAGCTAGAGCGTTCACTTGACATTGTAGAACTATATTTACTTGATGAATTACATTTCATACTAATTAGATAAGTAAAACTCAGTAGTAAATCAATTACAAAACAATTTGTATTTACGGTTAATCATTGACAGTTGACAAAGTCAAGTAATTCTCGTTGGCTTGATTGCGTTCCAATTTACGGTATTGGCAGCTTATATGTACTCGTATCTGTGCCATTAAACAGGTTCATGAATTTCCAATTTTATCGGAGTTGTTTATCATTTGAAAGGTTATTCTCAGATACGAGAGAAAATACCTAGGAAAGTATTATCAAAGCAATATTGTTAGTTCACAGTATTAAGTACCAAAGTAGAAAGAAGAAGGTAAACCTATATTATCAAAGTCCTTTGAGAGACAGAGCGTAAGAATCTCATCGACGTCGAAACGTCTCATCTTCATAGTTAGGCTCTACTTTTAAGGCGGCATTGAATGGGTCACGGCTAAGATTTCCCTCCGGTCATTTGAGATTCATGGAACAGGAATTGTAGCCTCAAGAAATATAAAGGACGCTGTAGGCACTAGGAAAGTCGTCAGCTTTCTACGACATCACGTTCCTTTTGTTTTCCTTTCTTCTTTCCTTTTCCTTACAATTATTTTAAAACTTTAGAAAGGCAGGTGCTTTCATATTTGGTTGTTTTCATGCGGAAGGAAATATGGAGCTACGTTGTGAGAAACTTTCAAAACATATAACATATAATATGAGAAGGAAAATGTTGATACTAACTCTTAAATTAAAATCATAAAATGTATTTGCATTTTACTAAAAGAAAAAAATATATCTTAAGTATTGTAAGTCTAATTATAACATCTAACCCATACTTCTAACTAAGCAGTACAACACGAAACACGCTATAGTGCAAGTTTTATTTAAACATTTTTAACTTAAAATTTTATTTAAAAAATTTTATTTCAAATTTCATGTCAAAAGTGTTCGTAATGAACATCAAAAGTTTTAATGGTAAACATGTTTACGTCTCGGATCCAATTAGACAATATAAAAAATCTTACCCGGCTTTCCTAACAGCTCCAGTGCAGTTAAAGGAGGCGGCCGCCGCGCCGGTTTGCTTGCCTTTGTATGGAGAGTTCATTGCGCTCTCGCCTGGCTCTTCTTCGTCAGATACCGCTGTGGTCAGCGACATACGATCATCGTCCGATATCTAGACGAACAGATATAAAGCATAAACACATTGTGATTTAAATATCAACTCAAGAGATGCAGTTAAAATTCGCTTTATACTGGAATTAAAATTTGTTTCGTATCAGAAACCGTGGTGGTAAAAATAATTCCTTTTTGAGTGGTTTCATACTTGTTTCTTTGATTAAACAGGGAATTCATAATTTTGTGAGTTGTTCTTACAAAAAGACATCTAGCTAGGATTAATAAGGTAAAATATTCGATGGATATATCTACCACATCTCAAATTTTCATCGACTAATAAACGTAAGTGTATGTTGAATTGCAGCGTCTGTAAATTTATTTTTATCAAAAGGAAGGGTTAGCGAAATTGTAATCACTTTGAAAATATACTGTAAGCATCGCTTTATTTAAAATACGAGAACCTAGTTTCAGCAGCTTTATTTGCACCATCGTCAGAATTAACATCGGTCGAATAAGTAAAATCCTGCGAAACGCTTCGTGGAAGCGCAGGAGAATTTGGTTAGTTTTTACTAGGTTTTACTTTAATCTTATTCAGGAGATGCTCAATCCGATTGCAATTTTCCATTGCATTTATGTTTATAGAATTCCGCTAGCTGAGGAATTAGGTACATTCCTTCTATTAAATTTTAGATCCTTACCGTTAAAAGAAGTATTTCATTAGTCCATTTCACATTAATGAATACTGGTTTAAAGTAAATTGATTTTGCTGGTAGAAAAGAAGTTCTAGTCACAGATTATAGATAAAACTTAATACTTACTGCAGATAACTAATAAGAATTTGCCTTTTATACTGGTTATAAAAACATCTTATGGTTATTCTGAAGTCTCATAAGTCAAGAACTCTTTGGAACGAGTCTCGGAATGGGGTCGACTCAATCTAGTCGAGATCAACACCACAAAGGCATCTTGTGCGGGCATCATATAAGTCCTCATGCATCACGATGCCATTTCCACGCTACAAGTAGATGGATTCAGGGAACGTAACATTAAGTTAACTAATTTTAAGGTTTTTACTTTCAAACAACAGACACTAAGTAGTTTTTAACAAATCAATAATACACAATCAAATATCATCTTATGGAACTGTTTAAACTGATATAGTCTTTGAATATGTCATATTATACTTTATATTACTGCAGTACCAATAAAGAATGAGTAAGACAGTTAGCAGTACAGCAAAACATTGCTAAACAATTATTGTTGAAATAATCTAGGAAATGTAAAATACTATCAAGCGGTTGCCATATTGTTTCATAACGCAAACGTTAAATAATCACAAACAATATACTGCAAGAACATTGAGAATACTAGAGTTGTTGAATAATTTATTTTTCCGATTTCAGTAGAGAGTTCTGACCTTGAAATAAAAACACGATCTACTATTACTTATATTCTGTGACTCAATGACTCGTTAGAATATCAATTAAGAATATCAAAGAGCTGTTGAATATTGTATATTTCCAATTTCACTACAGATTACTGACCATGAAATAAAATACAAGGTCTGATGGTAGTACTTATGTTCCATGTTAATTTAAATATTCATAAGAAAGTACCACAGTATATTTAAATTCGGAAAAAGCTTTAATGAATGTTTACGCCATTTAAAATAAACAAATAAGTTTACCAATGTTTCAAACCCTTTACGTGGTAACTAGTAAGAGGTATATAGGGTGTAACTTACCGAAGGATCGCAATTTAACGTCTCGTACCCTCATTTCCAGCGGTGAAAATTGTTACCGAGCCTGCCAGTGGGTGCCCGGGTAGTTAGAGGTATACCGAACCGCTTAACGGTACTTTTTTATTACTTTATGAATTGGTAATTCTACCGTTTTCATTATGTTCTAAACAATACCACAGGAAGACGTAAACCTCCTTTTGCAGAGAATGGGACATATTTGACAAGCTATTTAAGGGAAATAGTCAGACTTTATATATAGACGTGAGGAAACGAAACCGCTTTAAGTAAAAGTTCGATAAAAAACTCGTAGTCATGTAAGGAAAGTTATGTATACATAGAGACGAGCATAATGTGAGTCCTCAAACATCATGTATTTGTATGTGACAAAAACTAACATCCGCCTTTGTAAATTTTACTATTTGTTGTTTGAAAATAAAATCGAAGTGATAGCTATACCGGCGGAACTAGTTTTGAGTTACGTGATATTTGCGGATACATGAAATACAATATTTTTTCTGACCGATATAATGAATCCCCGACCCTTACTGTGTGTGGTCCGGCAAACACTCGGCTGTTATTTAATAATGACTGTATATTTTATTCAGGGAAGTAATATAAATTAACATACGCAAACATTTGACCATTTTTTAAATTTGCCTTTAAAATCTGTATACGAATAAATAATGTCAAAAAATTCTAAATTTTCAAGCTTCATTACAATGTACCTAAATCAAAAAGTAATTTTGTGCTCTTGTAAAGAACCATAACGAGATCTATAATCAGGATAAAAGTAATATTTGTTATCGTAAGTTTTCATCTTTTTTGTAATATGTGCTCAAATTTTTACTTGCTGAAAATGTGGAAATAAGTAAGTCTCGAGAGTAGCTAACATTCTATGTATCATGATACAGCAATTAACCTCACATACCTCACAAAGGTCAGCTATTTTCGAAGTAAAATAAAACAAGCTATTAATTAACATACGACTAAGTAGAGTGTCTTGCTCTTTTGATTGTCACAGACCGTAGCAAGTAAGGAATTATTATGAACCGCATGTGGGCCGCGGTGGCGGGCTCTCTGCTCGATGGCTCTTGACTTCGTCGCCCTCACCCACTCCTTACACAAGAATAAAAGAATATACATTGCATAATAAAATGTAAAAAGTGTAATTGAATATACCTCTATATCATATGAGTGACATAAGATAAAAATAAATACTTTAGATGTTTTAAAACGGCAGTATAAAAAAAGATCTTCATTTTAATTAAGATCGTAATGTAGGGTCTTCTACGTAGCTTCTAACTTCAAGCAATGATATATGATTTGTGAAGAACGCAAGGTTTTCAACGGAGTAGCTGTAACATTGGCAAGGATACTTAATTAGAGAGTCTAGACTCGAGTACTATTAGATCAGTGCACTCAATTCAAAGTCAAGAGTTCGACTGTGCATTATTAGGCATTTCATAGTTATTATACATTCATGCTGCAGTTATTACAAACTAATGTTTAATGTTTAATTTAATTAATCCAAAAGAGTTTATAGTCCTTCAAACAAAGTTATTTCAAGACTCATTCACCCACCATCAAAACGAAACTAAATAAATTACTTGGTATGTAGGTATAGGTACCTATATGCCATTAAGCATATCAGTTTCTTTGTTTACTACTTGCTGACTCACTAAGTAAAAACGTTTCAGCAATTCATCATACGGAGAATTAACACTAATTGTGATACTAGAACTGACTATTATTAAATTCCAGAATATGATTGATGATTTATTTAGACAGTTCACTGATTTTTGTAGTAACAAAACGCCAACGCGACTATTAGCAAGCCAATTGGGTAAGCCATGTATTTTTTAATCTAAAAGTCAAAATATTTTTAGAACAATTTAATTTTCTTTTCCTGTCGTTGTCGTTTTCGGTGGTAGTGATGAGCAAAATAAAAGAGGATTTCTGTTTTCTCCTTGACCGCATAATATAATAATAGCAGAAAATAATCGTATAAATATGCATGAACGGCAATTTCCACTTATCATCTTACGAGTACATGACGTGACAGAAATAAGGATTTTGAAATTTAGGTACTTAAATATAGCGTGTAAGTATGTTTGTAACATAAAACGTAAATATAGCGTACCTAGAACTATGTACCTACCACGTTACAATGTATAAGTCAGTTTCTTAACCGAGAGCAATAGTTTCAAACAAAGTTCTACCTGGATTGCTCTGGCTTTACAAACTATCTGTAGCTATATTGACAGGTGTAGCTGGATGTAGCCGCCGCAGCCTAAATTCTATACGAAAATGTTTTAGGGCAAATATTCAATTTTGCAAATCATCACCAGCTTAGCAAAGTTTCGCAATACCGGACTGAATCTTTAAGTTAATTTACGAAATATATTGTTTCATGTCTGATTTCGTGGTGATGGCGAACATTTAACATTGTTACGGTGATTTATTTACCCCATTGTGCGAGTATTTCTCATTAAAATTTAAAAAGCGTGGAAGTAAATTAGGACTAATTGTGATTTTCAAATGTGTATTAGGCATTATAACGAGGTAATAAATTACAAATTAAACCCTAACGAATTTACTGTAAGGATTACACTGATTTGTTAGCATAAATGACACAAATCCTTACTCATCAGAAGCGTTATTTAATCTTTGAGGTTTAAGATTTTTTTGTACTTCGTGTATGAGTAGTTAGTAGTAGATAGAATATCACTAGAAGCATACATTTTTGAACATTTTTATAGATATTACCATTTTAATCAGCAAATATTTTAGGATTAAACCCAAACTGTTTCAAATGTACAATATCACGCAGAAACAAAAATAGCAGCTTCTTTCTACAATAGATCTCGGAGACGAAGAGAATCTGCAAAATGCAGATCAAAATACTAATGCTCCATTATGGGAGAACTAAATAAAAGGCCTCATTAGTAAAAGAGGAAATTGCAGCTTAACCGTTGAAAAATCTAGAATAAGGTCAAAATCTTGGCTATATTTATTCTAGTGCTTTCAGTACCGATTAAGAGATTATTGTTCTACTAGTTGGTGCATGCGTCTTCGTTTACAGAATTATTAAAATTTTAAGAGTGCTATCTGTTAGATGAGTACTGACTTATCATAATCATAAGTATTTATTAGTTTTAACTAAATTTTATGTTTCAAGTAAATCAGATTCTTAAAGTCATTATCTTCTATTTAATATCTTTAGGGAATTAAGTTTTCAAAAATCTTTCTTTAGTCCTGTGTTGTTATGAGAGTATTAGAAAATGTTACAGAAAGCCAATTTTTGTGGATTTATTTGGTTAGGTGTGTATTGTTTGTCATTTTGTCCCGTAAATTATAGAAATTGGCATCAGAATCTTAATAGCATATTAAATTTCGTCTAGGGAATTGCTAATATTCTACTAACTTAGCATTCTGTTACGAAACAACTTGGTATTTCGTGATTGATATTTATCATCACTACTTGTCATTTAAGACGTATTGCTACCTAGGAAGACAGAATCTTATTAAATTCCGAGGTTAGTAAGATATGGGCTTTCCAAACAACATATGGTTGGGTTTGAACGTTTTCTCCCTGTTTCTACTCCATACCAATATTATAAGATAAAGAAATAGGTTAAGCAATTCCAATTACATATAAAAAACTTTATCTTTCTTTCGTTTACTGGCGGGAAGAAAATTAACATGTATTTTAAATTTAACTTAAAAACTACATTATATATCTTTTATTAATCAAGGATTATGAAAAAAGTTTTACCTTTTTAAACGACATATAAGTCAGGTACTTCAAATACAAATTAGGTTTAGAGTTAGTACTCAAGTTAGTTAGTAGTTAGTAGTCTAGTAGTAATAGTTGTAGCCAGATGCTACGTCGTAGCATTAGATCGTAGCGCAATAATATTATTCCGTAGCGTAGCAACAAACATATTAGTACGTTAATGGTGAAATTACACTGCTCATTGAATGCGAATTATATTGCCAGTTTCATTATCCGCGTGTAATATTCAACATCTAACTAAGGGATAGTGTGGGAGGTATAATAACAGAGTATGTTTATAGATACCTTCGTAGTAGTGTTCTGTATTTCTCTGGCAATATAATAATATGAACAATATTAAAACCATCACTCAAGCACCAATATTTTTTCTAACCATATTATCGTGATTAGGAAATTACCTCAAACCTGTGCTAAACCATATTCATCGCCAACTGGGTTACTGGTTCAAGAATTAATTTGGCGTGGACCTATAAGTAAATTCATAATGCACCGAACCTTATCCAAATGTTACATGGCGCAAATAATTGTTCCTTATGTTGCCTTTTATTATTTGCTTTTACCAATTTAAAACAAATGTAAAGAAAACTGTTGTTTGTTCTTTTCAATTTAAACTTACTTTTCTGAGAAATGCCTCGTTGCAGGTCTGCGCTGTTCCTTTCCAGTGATAATGACGAAACCTGACGTTGCCAAGGAGTTTTGCTCCTTGTAGAATTGATACTTCATATACAATGCGGCGAATGTTGAGCACATCCGTACGTTTCTTGTATTTGTTCAGTTTACGTCGTCGGACTATTCGTTCATCAGGCTCTGAATACTCGCCGGTACTAGTAAGGCCTTCCTCAGCTGCCCAGGCACTGAGTACGCTTTCAATGAAACTAAACAATTGTTGGACATTCGGTTCTAGCTTGCTAGGAATAAATAGATACGGGGAGACTGTCTTCTTGGGAACGATCGCCTTTTCTTCAGGTTCGTCTTCAGGCGGCGGTGCGACATCGTGGAATGGACAGTTATGTACCTTATGATGATGATGGTGGTGGTGATGATGATGATGCTTAGTTTTACGTTTATGCTCTTTCGATCCCGAGCCGCTAGCGCCGTCTCCTTTTTCTGCGGTCTCACCGCCACTCGAGTGCGAGTCTCCACTGCGCTCCCTGCGCGGTTTGGGTTTCCCGTTCGACGTGAGAGCTACGAGTGCTCCGGCGGCTAGGCAGCAGTGGTGAGCGACGCAGCAGAATCGCGCGTCTCCTTTTTGGAGCCCCGTATGGGCCTTGTGGCAGAAGGAAATGTCGGGCACTCTCGCTCCTAGCGCTGCCAGGTGCGCTCGGTCTGCGCAAACTTGCATGAGAAGATTCTCACCGAAGTGGACAGTCTTATGTCGCCGGCGGCGCATGTGCATGACGGTGCCGCTGCCGGCCAGGGACGGGGGTGCGGAGGCGGAAATGGGCTTGCCGCGCGGCTCAGGTGCGCGCGCGCACCGGGGCGGCGGCGCGCGTTGCGTCTCCACCATCATTGGCGAGGAGCGGCGTCAGCGGCCGGCGCGCGAGCGTCACCTCATCACGAGTACCAACAAATCCACGCTTCCCTCTTACTTCTACTACAATCTACTAACGATAAGATACAACTTTACATTTTATACGTATACACTTAGGTCATTGTGAAGAGGCATTTTGAACACTTTTAATTCAAATTATCTAAATGATCACTTTGAGTTACATTTCAAGTTTCCTTTTTCATCACTCCACTGAAAATGTTAAATTAATATTAAGAAATTACAGGTAAAAGTGCTGCGAGTTATTGAGACATACCCTTTGTTAAAACTACTACGAATCGAGTAACTGTAAAATATTTTTTTATGGTAACATTGTATTTTGTTAGTGTTTTAGTATTTGGTATTAATTAAACCTAAATTTGAAAATTTATTAAGACACCATGATCACTGCCTTTGTCAAAAATATTTTAAGCAAATAGTGTATTCAATTTGATAATATTATTCTGAACTGAAATGATCAGTAATAATGGACAACGAATTGACGTATAATTCCAGTAATGAGCGGTTATTCATATATCTTGGTAAGATAGTATCCATGGAGACTACACAAATAAAAAAGAAAACACAAAAAATTATATCTAGTTGGAGTTAGGTGAATCAGTTGTAAGTGGTCTGCAATTGAAGTGGCTTGTTCCCCGCAACGGACGTTAACAAGATGTCAGCGTGCTAGCCAAGATCATTTAAACTGAAATTTTAAACACCCTCTGATAAATGAAAACCCAATTATAAATACTTAGTATAAAGTGTGGTTATTAGATTTTTTAACGGCTTGAGCGCCTTTTTGTTTTAAAAGCTGTTAAAGAGATGGTAATTTAATTGAAAAGATTTAATGTCACATTTTAATATTGTAAAAAAATGCTTACGTAATATTTCAAAGTATTTAATCAGACAGAGAATCCAATGAATTCCTACGGACAATTATTATTAATAAAGTAATTAGTAATTAACGTGAAATAAATATGCAAATATCATTACAAGTTGTAGCGGAATTTTGTCCAATTTCTAAGCATTTGGATGTGCAAGTTACGGGTACGATATTATTAATCATATTATTCTTATTAAAGAGTTGCTAATAAATTACTAACTATATAGGTAATATTCATAAAAAAATCGATAGGTACCCATTTTAGCTACGAGTTGAAATTTCTCCTCTAAGATATTTTACCTGTTAACGATGAAATTTCCAAGAACCCTAATTTAGTAGATGTCTATACTAAACTTGCTATTTACCTACATTGAAAGTTTCCCAAATTATATGGACATTGGGAAATCAAATCAATAAGAACGAGTTATACGGGGTCTTCTGTAGTCAGTCGACCATCGGAAAGGTAAAAGAGCTCATTCACTACCTGCCAAAAATGTTTTTTTTTCCGTGACTATTATTGATAGACTTTCAAAGTAATTTTTAATTTCCCCAGACCTATGCGAAAAATGCAAGTAATGTAACGATATATCTGATGTTATTTTCATTGAAAGTTATTAAAAAAGTTTATAAAATCAACGTAATTGTAAAAAATTGCTATTTATAAACTGAGCAAGATTGGAAAAAAAGTATCCTAGTAAAACTTTAATTTTTAGAATATCAGTACTTTAAGATAAAATTCAAAAGATATAACGTTGCTTTTATTGGAACAAATTACTGAACGAGAATTTCTATGAAACCTCTCTTTTATTACTATCCCTTTTTCTACTGAAGCTACGATCCTCTGAAACTTTTAAAAAACTTGTTCAAGAACAATGTTTGGAACTACCATCGATCACTAGTTCATTCTCTTTTTCTTTCGGTTTTATTAATGTTAAAAAATAAAAATTAATATAACTTATACGAATGAAAATTATGTAACTACCTTGTTCCCAATGGCAATCCCAATAGGCACGATTTTTAAGTTAGGTAAGTGCAAAAAAAATAAAAAGAAATAAAGGTAAATATTATTGTAAAATAATAATTTGATGTATTTTGTTTATTAGCGTTAATAAGAATCAATATTGATAACACGTAAGGACCCTAAAAGGCTGAAATAACTGATGTCGTATATAACTATATTATGCTAAGATTATAGAAATGTAAGAAACTTTTTGATCGTTACATAGTACACAGTCTCTGGCTTACGATAAATTCTGTTGGTCATGTCCACGGGCGAGAAGATGACTAGGAATTTGATTTTCCGGTTAGTGTATAATCAAATTCCTCCTGCTAGAACATGGTTTATATCAAATTCAAAAGCAAACTTGGCCAGAGCTATCTCGACAACAATGTAGTGATTGTTTGACCACTGATTCTGGCACAAATTACAACATACTCGTAAGCTTACATTTTACTACATAGTAAAGACTGTTCGAGACAATATCTAAGGTACCTGTAGCCAACTTTATGCTCTAGAGAATAGAATAAGATAAAAAGAATCGGTTCCTACTGTATCTACTCAATCATTATGACATTGTGTGTGAACAACCCAAATATTGACGGATGTTTGTTTAGTGATGATTACCGACCTACGCGTCTCGCACTGACATACCATTTATTAAATTACTTTCATGTCCGTCGTATAAACTCAAACAGTAAAAACTTAATTATTGTCAAAGTTTCTAAGAAAATTTATGGCAACGGTAGGTATCGGCGTATTTATGTGTCAATGAAAACTATTTTACGGTATTACTACAGTGAAACTTATTGTCCGAAAAGTATATAACAATTTATCTACCGAGATATAAATTGTAACATTTCGGCTATTTACTTATCAAGAATTGATGTTTTGCGTTAAAATCTTTTTGCTATAATTCAATATCACGGTCGACGTTCTTCAGGAAACTATAAGCGATCAATCAGCAAAAGATGTTCGAACTTATTTCCCGTTACGTTATTTGTACGTAATCAATAAATCGAAGAAATTTTCCGTCTAAATATAGAAAGGAAAAAGTCTCAAATTTATATATACCTAAACGGTATTGCAAGGTAGTTCTTAATTAGTCACATCTAAATAATAGGTGTTTATTCAAGGTGAGAACGATGATGTATTTCTTCTAGTTTTGTCACGTTTTAATTACGCTAACAGCTAACACGTCCCGCGCGTAACTAGGGCGTGATGCAGCTCCGCAAAGCGACATCGCATTTGGAGTATCGTGACGACATTGCCTCCACTCGCCCTCTTAATACGTTTATTGAATATCTTCAGACCATATTTGTACTCTACGCATAAAGTTCTAGTCTAGTCTAGATAATAAAACCAAAATACGGATATGAAAAACGTGTTAAACGACTTTAGTATTCTATAACAAGAAGTTGACTTAATGATTAAGATTATGTAATTTTAGGCAAACTGAAACGTTTATTTGCTTTAAGTATGTTGAAAAACTGTTATGGGACTTCCTATAAGTGCACTGTACGTTGCCCTATCAATTTTAGCGGCAACTATTACATTTAGTAAACTTTAGATTTAATTTATTATTTTTACGGGTACCCACCTACTTTAATATAGGGTGTAAATAGTAAAATTTTGATACATAGAATAAGCAAATTGAAAGCATCAGCATTTTATAATTCTATTATGATTTTATGTAGAGATGGTTACGTGGGTGTTATATTACTAAAAATAGCACATGTCAGGGTTAACTTACCAATTCAACTACGTAATAATATTATGTACCTACTCGAATATTAAACATACGTCAGCTATTATATTGGAGCACGGTTTATTGATGACGTCGTTCATTTGAAGGTATTTAATTATATGCTATGTTGGCGAAATTTTAAACCAAAGCAGCAGATTAGTATTAGTATAATGTAAAGTGGATCAAAACTGAGTATGAGTACGTTTTGACGTTTATTTGACATAATATAATATGTATAAAGGATTTCTCATCTTATCTATGTTATTTATTTATCTATCTTATAGTATCTTTATAATTCGTCAAAGGTACAGATATTGTAATTTTTTCCCGACTTTTTTAAGATTTTCAGACTTTGTTGACGGATGGACGAACATAATATAATATTATTATGACTGACAAAAATTTATATTTCAAACTTAATATTTCGCAACCGAACCCCTAATCCAGAAATATTTATCAGACTCGTAATATTTTTAAAATAACCAGTCCTAACGCTATGGGATAGTCATTAAAAAAAAATTCTTCATTTTAGCTATAGCAGACGTAATGAAAACAAAAGTTAAATTTAATTTTTATTATAAATATGTATACCAAAGATTAATTAAATGCCTGAAATCTCTTAACTAATTTTCAAGACGGACATAGGAAAATTATAATGCCCTCGGTTTTCCCTAAAAGAGGGAAAGGGACACTTTTTACGTTATCATTGTCGGAAATTTTTACTAAGTTATAATTATATTGAATTTTTTTTTAATAGAATAATAATTATTTATGAATAATAATTGATGAATTATATTTAAAGATACATCAATACGTATTATGCAATGACTCGAATTTAATGTAGGTAGATAAAAAGACATTAAAATAGGTATTTAATGGCTAAAAACTCAACCGAACTTAAATTTAATAAGTGTCAGGAGAAATGGGTACACGTCACTGGAAAATTACAAACAAACTTGTAATATTTGTTCTCTTGAGAATCGAAACAGGCATCCTTCAATTGGCAGGTAACAGAAACATTTGGCCCTATACGGCAAAGATTAATAGTTAAAACTTCAAAATTATAGCTCAAATAATGTATGTAGATTAATGAAACAATTTTAATTGCTTTAATGGAAATTGAGTAAAATTAAATTATAATACCTAAGTAACCAAGAATAGTGTTGGCATTCATAAAAGAACGAGTCAAGTCTATAAATGAAATGCATTTCTGTAAACAATATAATCAGTTCGTAACAAAACTACTTTACCAACCGCGAAACATTATGAGTTAAAGTATAAAATCTTTGAATGCACGATTTATGACAGAGGCACAAAAGTTAACTCAAGAGTTGCTTTATTAAAACCATTGCATTGTATGTATTGTTAAAGAATAAAGCCTCGGAGTAAAATTAAAGTGTTAAGCTTAATCCGTCAGAATATACTTAACTATATCAATATGATATATCTAGTTAAAAATAATACTATCAGACAAAATGTATAGCAATCGAAATTGACTAGAGAACTTTTCGCTTGGAATTTAACAATTACATTCGTTAAAACGAACAAAAGACAACAGCCTCTTTCATTTAACAACTTCGGTTGTTATACCAGTTAGAATTCGATATCACTATAACAATGATAAGTAGCTTCAACAACGTCAATTGGTTTCCTGGTTATTCAAAGTGCATTTTGCTGAGTAGAGTGCACCGAAATGCAACTAGCACCGATTCGACTAAGTAAGCAATTACTGATTCGAAATGAGCGGTGTGCAACTGTGTGGACGTTTCTATACAAGCGTCCTGCATTGCGCCAAATTCTTATTGGTTTTGTTTCTGCTATTCTTTTAATTCAAGCGTAAACAAGGCACTTGCCACAACGATTTAAATGTAATAGTGTGCCCTTAAATTTAACATAACAAAATAGTCCTAAAACAACACATTCCTTACTAATACTTTATGAGATTTGAAAGGATTGTCTCAATAACACTCGCGCCAGCCTCAGATTATCATAAATAACAATTATTTTCAATTTTCAGAACGACACTCAACGTCTGTATTGGATTAAGTAAATTATGTTGCAACAAAACGATAAACCTGTTCCGATGTCGCTTATTGCCGCGAGGATAGGCGTAGATACACATCACTTTTACACATGTATTAGATGACTGAAATCGATTGTCTGAATTTACTGTCAGCGTATGTGAGTGGTCACTACATTTAGGTCGGGTGTTGTTTTTTTAGTTGATAAATAAATAAGTTTATTGAGTTACATAACCGAGCACCGGGAACACAGAACTGCTCCAACGCCCTGACGGCTCTCACTGCGACTGGATCCGGCACGCGTCGACGGAGGGTGGTTGCGATCGTCAAACTTCGTTATGAGTCGGAATGGAACGATCGTACGTCCTCGGGCGGTCCCCGAGCACGCGCGCCTGCGGGCGGCGGCGCCGCGGCGCCCGTGTGCCCCGCATT
>LGAG01000427.1:453630-496858 GCA_001278395.1 Lerema accius | reverse complement strand
CTTATGTTATATATTATGTGTGTACGTTGAGTCTACGGACAGATAAAGACAACCAAATATAAACGAACACTCGTATACATTAAAATTTTAATAAAGACAAGGACTGTCAAATAGACGTCGAAATATTTCAACGTATATAATACATGCAAATGACACGTAACAAAGTTATTTGAACGACACTTCTTGTTTCCTGGTACAGAATCGAGGAACGAATGTGACAAAAACCTCCCAAGAATTATTAAGTACGTGAGTGAACGATAATACAAATACGAGGAACGTGGTTCATAATAGATAGTTATGTAGCTCATGTCATTGATCATTCACATGCGAACTGAACACCCTGCTTCTCATAAATAATGTAAGGAAATTTAAAGTATGTAATAATAAATTCATGATGAAACATTTCTTTTGGTAATGTTAAATAGGTTGCTGTTGCCCACATTACCCTACCTCTATTCTATTCTATTCTATTTCTAGGTACTGAAATAATTATTAATCGGAATAAAGGGTAAATTGCAGAATAATTATAGATATTTCGATTCGAATTTTGAATTTAATGTGACCTACTTTTAGAATAAAATTTAGAATTACATTCACTTCATCAAATAAAGGGTTTGTTAACATTTACCGTTACAAATTAGATAATACATAATCAACAATATTTATGTAGTTTGAATAATATTTACAATACAAGAATTTAAAAATATTTAGTAAAATAGAATACTTATACATAAGTTATAGTAGTTATATTGTGAAAAATAATCTACCGGGTAAGTAGGTTTTATATAAACGAAGAAAAATCTTTAAGTACGTATTGCTTCCTATGCATTACTGCATAGAGAGGCTGCAAATAAAGTAGTATTAGTTTTCAAACTCCAGTTAGAGTAGAACTATTGTGCACTTAACCCATTTTACATTTATGTTACGTTAACTTGCACCGTATAGCCTGTATAGGCTGAAGTTAGTTAAATACTTTATCTGAAGCTAAATTTTTCCTTATTTTTATACAAATGACCAGAAACTTAATAAAAAATAAGACGAATCTTCAGGCCAGAATTTTCAAAGTGACCCTTCAAATAATAAGCTGCGGTCAACATAGTTCAGAATAACTATTGAACAAGAACCTATCACAATAAAGACTTTTGTTAAAGCCCATAATGTGAAGTGCAGTAATAGAAATGTGTGTTCTGTAATAACTCTCGGGATGAGAAACCTAAGAAGCACCATTGACTCCATAATATAATATCAACGAGTAAGCTGCGCGCAATTTCCGCTCGCAATAGAAAATGGAATATGTTCCGCAGAAATAGCTTATAATAACGCCGTATACTGAGGCGAAGTGTTTACCGCTTAATCCTGACAACTTTTTGTCAATTATATAAAGGTGTTACCATGTTCTTTATTTTTTTACTGAATTATCTTTTATCTAGCTAGTGGGTATACGTTTGTTGGTGTGTAGTTTCATTTGACACATATGATGACCATTATTTTTACATCATTTCCGACAAACTAATTACGAGGGTTAAACGAAGTACAACTAAAAGAACTTCTAGTAAGTATTAGAAATCAAACCTGGCCTAGACTGTGAAGGACTCAAAATGAAAGTAAGCTTTCTGTAACCATCACATGGTTGTGGTCGTCTGAATTTTACCAATAGCTGTTTTTTTTCTTTCTATCATCCACTGAATAATTCATGTAGAAACGATTCTAAAAATACATAAAAACATTGAAAAAGTCTTTGTTGTCAACTCTGAAATTCAAACCGTTGTCTCTTTGTTTGTGAGAGGCGCCTACTGTTTTAGGATCCAACTCATTTTGAGCTTTGACAGAGTCATTCCTACTGCCAGTCGTTAATATCGGAATATTTTATTTGCCACTAGTGGATCGAGTTAGAGAGCGGTAAAACTTTTCTGAGGAAATATCTCTCAGGAAGACACTTTTCTAACAAATATGCCAATTTTGATGAGTATTAAAAACTAGAAAAAACACGTCAATTTTATTAAGTTTTAGCAGTTGAATGCAAATTAGGTATTAACACATCGATAAATAAGAAGATAAATTACAGGCAAAGTGGAAGTAGTTCCCCCAATAGTTTACTTTAAAATTACAAATGTTACAGAACCGGTTCAACACATAATGAGTAACAAGAAAAACAAATAGCTTAATTAGCTTGCTAATTGACAATATTCCCTCCCACCTCACAGCCACAAAATCTGTATTATGAACACTTTAGAATATGCTTACTTTTTCCCTTTACTAATCTCAAGAATATCGCATTTTACAAGACAATCTTATTCAGGTTACATTTTCTACCGAGTTAATAGGCCTTAAAACTACAGAAGGTAAAAAACGTTATTTTACTTGTAGGTACTAGCATTAACATCTTTACATGCCAATGCTTTTAAGTCAGTTATGATACACTTAACGTGCGATATTATTCAACGTGATACATGAAGTTAATGTGAAGGCATATTATTTAACACTTTCATATAGGTACCCGTATTTACTACTGAGGCACTAAAGTCTAAAGAATACGATATCGTATTGTACAATATCGAAAGGTAAAGATAAATGTTGAAAATGCAGATCCCTTGAAATATGCTTGAAATGAACATCGTTCTAATTAATATAGAACACAGTTCAAGAAATTGGAGGTAATTAAATTACTTAACGAATGTAATCAATTATTTAAAGTTCAATACATTTCATTACTAAAACAAAACTAGAGTTTGTTTAAAATATTAATAACTCTTTCATTGTTCAGCTATCGCCATAAAAAATTAAAGAATAAAGTAAAAATTTAAGTCTTTAAGGTATAGAAATACGACAAAAGAATCTTGAAATTTGCCGAGAGACATTAATAATACAAACTGTATTGCTGTGTAACATACTTTAGTCTAAGAAAATAAAGCTAAGTTTTCCAAGGTAAAGGAAGTTTACTCGTTTCAGATTCAAAATCAGGTCATGTTTTTACTGGAAAGCTTTCGTTCAGTTCCGGTACTTATGCTGAGTTCTTTATAAATTTTTATTTTATTAAAGCTCGAATTCTAGTAACAAATTTGATTGATGCAGTTAGGTTACTGTTTAGTCCAAATGAGAAATGAAGGGCCAAGCAGACGAAGAGCATAACAAGGGAACATGGCGTTCGCAGTTTAAGCGCAGGCGTGGCTTTTACGAGCCCCCTCTCTTCCGCTCCCCCTATATTTTGTCGCTGCAGGGAGCGAGTGAAGTAATCCGATGTGGGAAATGTTGCGAACGACAAGCGCCAATGTACTGCTATAGCCGGTGCCGACGTCACAGCCGTCACTGACCCATTGCAATCGGGGCTAAAGAGAGCGGAAGCGACCGACTACGTGACGAGGCTAAATTTAAAAAGCAATGGTGCCGAGAATAAAATCGGGAAGCCTGACAACTGTTGAAACTCAATCAGTACTGTTCGATAAAATGGCTTAATTGTTCCGCTTTGTTATGTTTTAAAAATGGATAACCTTTCGATACGTTGAAGTTTCTTTTTTAATTAACTGTTGTTTCTGCGGGAATTCTGTACTTATTAAAATTCTACGAGCTGTCGGTTGCCTTTTGTATGATATAATGAAAAAATTGAAAATTTTAGGAACACTGAAATAATGTGTGAAACAATTGGCACAAGGGCATCAGTAATATAATATTATGTCACGATAAACAACGTCGTGAAAATTTAATGAATCCATAAAAAATTATATAGTCCGGCGTTTTTACATTTTAAAGAAGTCACATCGACTGGATCACAAGAATAAATTCAATCTACTTTTTTAAAATCGAGTTGTTTCCCAAGAACATTTTATTTGAAGTACAGTGTTAATTTAAAACGTGACCGTTTTCCGTTTACTGGAGAAGAATAGGATTTCCATGATGTTGCCATTGTGTTTAGTGGCATTGAGTAGAATCGTAACAAGAAAAAACAAATTTTAATCTGTAGCTATTTAAGTACAAAGTAAAATAACTAGAACTGTTTATTATTTTACTTTGTATTTTTGTAGTCATAATTCGTTTTACATTACATTACGATTAAGAAATTGACAGGGGACTCAATCGAAGAGGAAATAATCATGAAATGCTGTATAACAGGTACGTTTGTTTTTACGATGTTTGTTTTACTCCATTACTTCAGGAATACTTACAAGACGAAACCTATTTATTCTTACGTCTCTTTTTAACCCATATGCAGTTATAGAATTCGAAAGAGACGCATATAGTAGAAGCTATCATTTCAGTCAATCTTATGTAGATGGAGTAATACACAGCAACAATGGTGTAACACTCTATTCAACTCAAACCACTGTGCTCTAAAAGCTGAAAGTTTGTTAGCACATGCTCCTAACATAGGTAACATTGCTAACTGTGAAATTTGGGGCATGCTGACTTTGACAGTTACAAGCTTCGATATAGTGGAATTAAATTGAGGAATTTCTGGCCACAAAATTAAATGTTTTTATGAAAAATGCAATTGCCGTGGAAATGAGATATTTTTCCACGAAAATGATTTATTTTCGACATTCTTTCGGCCATAAAATATCTTCATACCAAAAATTACATCGATTTGTTGTTCCTTTTTTAAGTTATAAATGGATAAACAAACGAAGAACACTACTTTCGTATTTATAAACTGTTTATAAAATAGTAAGGATATTTTATTGTATAATATCTATACGGATTTTTTCTAAAAATCATATGTTAATGTATGAATAATGTAAGTACACGCCGTTTTTATTATCCTGGCAAGGCTTATATTTATAGTTTTTTTGCTGTAGGTACATAACAATCGAAAAACACGATTAGTGCTAGAAGACATTAATAACACAAAAGTGCGCCAATGTGAGTAATATCGCCATAAACAAGATTTACGCATACATCCAGGCACTTATGTCTTTATAGGGTTGGCTACTTTACGTAGCATCTAAGAAAGTCGTGTCGCGAAAGAAAGTACTTAAAATTACTGACCTTTTATTAAGTGTGAATTATTAAGGCAGAACGTAAGAAATTTATGAGCCTTGTTTTCTTTGTTGCTTTGTAGGCTTAGAATTTATCATTTTCATCTCACATTAACTTCTAAAAGAGTTATAATTTGATAGAAAAAGTTGCGCTTAAATATTTTGAACGGCTATCTAACTTATTATTAAGTTTGAATACTAAAGTTTACGTTAATTTTATTGTATTACATAATTACTTATCTAAATAACGCTGCAAAAATTTGTTTTTACGTAACTTGAATATATAAAAATACATTTTCAAATTCTCAAATTCTTAAAAGTCTTTTAATCAATTCTAAAGCCGTAAAGCGGTAGGTATTAATTTCAGAAAAAATTTAATGTAACATGTACAATAATTTGGGAATCCTTTCTATACAGAAAAGAAAGGTAAATTCAAAGCCTGAAACATTTTATTTGGTAGATACAAAAAGAAAACAGTTTTATTTTTCGACCCTGCAATTAACACTCCCACAAGTAACTTTTTCTTATATTATACAAAAGCTTTTAACTTCGGCCTAACAATAGTTCACCAATTTAGAGTGAACACATGGGGTTGAGAGTTACGAGTGGTGTTAAGAGTTCTGAGATACGTAAATTACGTAAGCAGAACATAAAATATAAACTATGTACTTACCTTTTCCGGTGAATAATGAACATTCACGTATATTGACTTACCTGTAAAAAAAAATGCATTAAGTATAAAAATAAGATAATTCGAAAATTTAATGACCTAGACTTTTTACCTACTTCAGTAAGTTTATAATCAACTTTTGATTCAGGTTACATATTATAAAGCTTAGTTTACTATAGTGCTATTATTTGCCATTATTAATTATACATTTGTAAAGGCCGAGTATGACATTATTACAGGGCATAATATTTTTGTATAAATTGAACAGTTTTTAGGACTTTTATTAGAGAAGAAATAATTTCCCACAGTTTTCGATATCCAGGCAAGGGTTTAATATAAAATAATAAGCCATTATTTAAAAAATTATACCTAGATATTTCGACATTCCCCCTACTAACATAATAGGAAAACGTACAAAGAAATTGCTGAGTTTACTTTAAGAAGTTATAGGCATCACAAACGAATATAGCCTCCTTTGCCGGAACGTGTTTCCTGTTAAAATATATCACGTAGGAACGCGTTTTTCCAACCATTTATTCGGTCGGGGAAGAAAAATTATATGTATTTATCTCGAAAAGGATTTTCATGCGTTTGTTAGCAACATTTAGATTTGATATATTATATCCCATAATATATAGGTGAGGTAGTATTATTATAACAGTCAGTAACTGAATATTTTCTTGTGATATTAAATTCACCTCTTTTTACTTTGTCAATGTTCCACTGTTGTTTATAAATATAATGCCGTCAAGGTTTTATTTTGGAAAGCTTTATTTTGAAATAATAAATTAACATATCAGAGAGTCGGCTTAACAGTTAAATATTTAAATATATGTAATACCACATTCATAATAGCTGTATTTAAACAGCTTCATTGCATCCATATCCAGTGCAATTAATTCGAAGTATTGATAGAAAGTATAATGAGCATAATTCTCAAAAATTATTAAGTACTCCGGTCCTTTTTGTGTAGCGATTTACTAATCCTAAACATTGTGTACCAAAATTGGAGGATATACTTTGTGTTTCAAGTTCGATTATAATTAAATATGGCTAACAATTAGACTATAGATTATTTCGATCTGGCTGGAGGATGTTAATGACAACGTCAACTTCTGTCAATGGGATTTTCCGTCTGGCAACTGAGTGCTGCATCTAATAATAAAAGGTGTGATCGTGTGAGTTTTGCTTTAAATTGAAAAAAAGGTGTTTGTTACACATAGTAAAAACGTAACTTTATGCAAAATTCTTCACCATGTATACTTGATCTATAACAAATGACAAACTAGTTCGTAACTAAACTTTAACCGAAATTCACATACGTAATAATAAAATTATTTTTGTAAGGAAAAAATATTTATGGGTTAAATACAGTGTATTACCTACTATGTTCCTATTACTCGATTTAAATCTGAAGTAATTCGTAGCCTACCTTTTTGTCTAAATCACTTGCATGAATTGAATTCCAAAATAGGAAATATATTATTATAATGTGATGTGTGAAAACATACATGAGAGACAAACATGTGGGCAACAAATCCATTAGCAAAACGTTATAATTTCCGTAGGGTAGCAGCTAAACAATTTGAATTGTAAATTCACCTGTACACGTTGCTATTGGACAACGTAAAACAGTGTGGCGCGGTTGGTGTCGCAGTGAAAGAAGCGAGATCAATAGGAAGTTGACCCTGACACAATTTACAAAAGCCGTGCCTTAGCAGACGTAGTTTGTGGCCCCGTTCATGAATAAACACTGCCCTCGGGATCCTATTACACTAGTACGAAAGGGTGATGAACAATCAAAGGCTTTTAAATGACAGTTTTAATTTCGACGCAATATGCACATACGTCATATTGTTTTTGGGCAGGACTGGATCTAGCGAAGTGACGTCACAGTACTTTGTTTTTGCTTTGAACTTTGTACATGTTTGATTTGTAAGGTTCCGAAGAACAATTAAAATTCATTCATGGTCGTCCACCTCAGTCTCACTGAGACAGCTCAGAGACTGTTAGTATTAAAAAGCTATAATTTGGCATATAATATTTATTTAATATTTATTTTGCTGTCATAGTCGAATAGTTAATAATAACATCCCTTTAGATGTGAAACATAAAAAAAAATTAGATTCTATGTTTCACTGTGTGTATTTATATTGAACAAGTTTTGGCTATGTTTATCACACAAAGTAAAGAAAAATTATCGTTTTAACTAATGGAAACCCCACTTAATTGGAGCAGCTTAAGAACCAGTAAACATATTACCTAATATATTTTTCTGCGTGTTTCGTATTGCGGAAACTAATTTTGAACTTAACAAATGAGCATTGGATAATTTTCAAACACTCAAACAGGAGAAGTTTTAAGGTTTTGTTGTGTTTTAGCTTCCCACTGTCGCGGCTATTTTTAGTAAAGAAAATGGAATATAATAATAACCACCCTCTTTCGACCATAAATATCATGACTCTTATCAGAGTCATGTATTGAATAGGACCAACTGTTAATCAGTTAGTAGGTCCTATTAGTGTTAAAATTTAATGGGAATATTATTACTTGTAGGTAATTAATGTTACTTATTATTATAAGTAGTAGTGCATTGCCTAAAAAAGATGTATGTATTTTATGTTACTTTTAAAACTGTTGCTTAAGTTGGTAACTCAAAAATTTTTAAAAATTAAATGCAAATAAGCATACCACCCTCGAAAAGAAGCATTTTAATAAAATATTCAAAGAATAAACTTACTAATTGTACCTACATTAATATAATTTAATTTTTATCTTTTTATTTATTATTTTGTTTGTAAATTCATTTCTTCGTGTTTGTACAAGCGATTGTCCCCGATCATTTCTCAAACGGCTGCACCGATCTACATACGGTTTTCTGTAAAGAGTTAGTTATTGTTTGGCAATAGTTCCTAGTTAAATATTATGATATTTGCTCACTAGGGGTTTTGCAATTTCCTTGGTATTGTAATTCCATTACCTGAGTCAAGAGTTTTTGTTAATATTTATTATTATATTTCATATTTTTTTAAATTAAAGACAACATGATTATCAACATGTTGGTAATTTTCCAATAATTTTTTTTAGTACTTTGTTACAAAATACAAACGTATTCAATTATAATATATCTATTATTATATTATATTATATTATATTAAGTCGAAAAGGTGACTTAAAGTACAGCTTAAGTAATTTGTACCTGAATTGGTAATGTTTGTATAAGTCAACTATTGAGTACAAAAAAATATATGGGTCTTAAAAAGGGAAAAAAATTGTTAAAAACTGTCTTGCAAATAAAGTTGCAAATGTCCGTCATAAACACGACTTAACATTGGCAGATGAATAATAAAATTCAGTGTTTATACAAAACAGTAAAAGCTTTATGGTTTTTTAGTGCGTAGAACCTGTTTGCAACAATTTTACAAATATTACCTGAATATTTTACGTAAAATTTTTCACAAAAATAAAATTAACTAAACAGAGGGAGATAGAATATTTAAAACATAATTTAAGTCTAGTTACTGTAGTTTGGATGTTTGTAAACAAAAATGATTGAAGTAGGTACTAATTAATCATTTGTTTACATTCTACACAGGTTAGAAATAAAGGGTCAGATAATTAAAAAATAGTAATATTACCTTTACAAAAACAGCATACTTTGATTTGATGGCCCCCATGCAGTTAACACGACATTTTATTAATTTTAACCTATTCTAGTAAATTTTTAGGAAGTACAGATATAAGTATAAGAATAGTTATTTATAACAATAGTTTTACAGCAAGAAGAATTCTTAGTTAACTGTTAACAATTCTATATTCAATTCCTAACAAATGCACTATATAGCAAACACTATGTAACGAACTTTCTAAAAGATATATTTATTGTTTACAGCTAAACAATTGGCAGCTCGGAGATAACGCACAAAGATCAACATATATACAGAGAAGAATTAAATATCACAGGTGGAGCGAGCGACACAAGCAGGAACTCTACTTCAACTTTAACATTAAATGTTATTAAATTACGTAAACTCTTCATGTAGTAACGAAAACACAATATATTAACAACAACATAGGCCTAAAATTGACTGCTAATTAGACATTGGATATGTCGTCAAACACATTAGTAAAAGTCCGTTCAGTCTACAGTTTAACTGCGATTTAACAACCGTGGACACTTATTTTCATTAACGATGAACAACGTAGCGGAATAGGTGGTATCTTCTTTGTCCATGCACTTGACAGCAAAAGCTTTGTATTTACACAAACAAATCGCCTTAGTTTCCGGCTCAAAGTTCTCTTTCGCGACATTCGATAAATGTATCTTGCGACGGGACTAGACTTCGGTAAACCACAGTTGGTTTTTTTATTTATATTGTGCTTTTAGATAACCTCAAAAAAATATTTTAATGCTACGTTCAGGATACCATTGAAGAAGCTAGCGGCGCAGCGGCGCGCGTTGCTCACTGCGCAGACTCCCACGAGCGGTTCCGAGGACACCCGACTTTACCCTAGCCATGTTCCAGGTCCCTTATATTTCATCATTTCATACAACACTACACATCTCTGCTCTAATTAGATCACAAATATTGTTTACTAAGAAGCTGAAGTACACTGTACTTAACAAAACTATTCCATTTAATAACCACAATAGTACCTACAGGACTTTTAGGAAGATTTAAACAAAAGACTTCCTGTATATTATAATGGTCACTAGGGTTTGAATATTGATTTCTTTTCAATTGAATTAGTGTGAACCGGTAGTCGTGCATGAAAACGTACTCACCGCACCCAGCCACAAAAATAGATTTCGGATAATAAGGGCGTATCTCGGAAAAGCAAATAATGGGCGGTGGCGAGGGTGAAGTAAAATAATGTTCGTATATCGACATTTTCATGTAATAACAGAGCTACGCTGCTCTACCCGGGCCGGTTCATTTGTCAGATGTAATTAAGATAATGAAATTTTATGGCTGCGCGACGTGAAAAAACTAACGTATCTTAATATAGAGGTCCTTTATAAGTATTTATGTTATCATATCTTATACTCAATATATATTCAATTAATCAATTTATGTGATTGGTAAAAGTTTGTCTACATCACAACAGATATTATTGTTGAATGAAGCTGTTGGATATTGTTTTTGTTTATTAATTTAATTATAGTTACTACGCTGGCTAACGTATAGGCGGTATTCTCGCAGGTGTAAATTAAATATATTTTTGTAAGTGCAAAATTCACATGTAGATATTTTTTCATTTGGTGTACTTCCAAATTTATTGGTTCGTTTCGTAAAATAATAAATTCAAATTCAAAGCATTTATTTCGTCTAAGGAACTAATAGCTCACTTAACGATTAACGAATAATATGTCTGCATTAGTGTTTCCGTTTAAATTATGAGCCTCGAAAGATACACTAATTTTAATACATCTTCGGGCGGTAATTTGTAACACTTAAGCCACGAAAATCTCAATGGTCGTAACATAATTACTATCTAAATAATTTTACTTTTTGTGGATATGATTAATAGTTTCTATTAAAACAATTTTTATTTGTACTGTTACACTGTTTTGTGCGCTTATTTGAGTTTAAAATTCTTTGGTTATTAGAGCTTAGAGCTCGATTTTTTGAGTAATTGATATTTTTATAAACCTGACTCTTATTATGAATACAAAAATTAACAATTTTCAAGACATTAATTTATAAACAGTAAATTGGGTATGAATTTCTTATTTTCTCAACCCATCGGTGTTCTATTTTAGGGCCTTTTTTCAAAACGTAGCCCACTTTACGGAAATGTTCGTAATTAGGGATTCAGCCAATCAGAGTGTAGGAAGTTATTTCGCCGAAAAGCTTTCAAGGAGACTAAATAATTACGTTTTAAAATAACAATCGAAAGCTTAACAGCACATTGTTTCAAATAAGGAAGTCTAACTTCTGACCACGCCTATTTTTCTAACTTAAAATTCCTTTACACAAGCTTAGGAGTTACTACTAGCTATTAGTATTTCAGTGCTATCAATGCTTAAAAAATCTCATATGAGAGCTAATTTGGCTACAGAAATTGCAACGCTTTGACGGGGGAAATTCTGTTGCTTCCTATTTTATTTTTCATTTCTCAATTAGCTTGCCGGTCCTGTAAGATAGTATGTAATAAGTAGTGTTTTCTTGTTATCTTGACTTAAATCAATAAAAAAATAAGATTTTATCAAAGTTTAGACAACCAATATTGAACATTTTGAAGGAAGAGTAGACCCGTGTAGAGAATTTAATTCATCGCGGAGGTTTGATTGGATAAGTCAGGTATAGTCGAGAGCTACATTGGATTCCCAATCAGACTGAGAGTGTATATCGATCGATGACCTCGCCACTTACAAATAGGCTGTACTCGGTACAACTGCGAATTGAATTCTAACATTCCCGTACGTACATTCGCAACTACGAGTTGTTGAATAAAAGGGCCAAGTTTATCGGACGCTCTCTAATTAGCACGGCGAGTTCGGCTTACAGCGTAAATGAGTTAATTAAAATGCTTTTAATGCCAATATCCCCCAGGGATATGACAACCTTGCCCTCTTAACGTTATTATCTAAGGGCTTAAAGCCTTAAGCTTTCTATTAACAATTAATAAAATAATAATAAATCTTTGCGTAATTGTAATTAAAGGCTAAAACAAATTAAAACTAACCTGATTAACTAACATTTATTAACTTTGATATATTATTAATTAATATAATCATATTCTGAAAGTTTAACTTTAAGTTACAACTTCCATCCCATTTTCTAAAGACTGACGGAATGCCACGTTTGTATTACATGTGTCTTTAACCTAAGCACCCTTTGTGTCAATGTATCGCTTTTATTTCTGATATGACAGATGGAGTGCGCGATACTTTTCATTACATGTTTCGTAGCATAGAAAAACGTTAGCCTGCAAACAAAACAACTGCAAACCAATTGATCCATTGATACAAGCTTATCCCTCAGACAGACGTACATACACGGACCCGTCAAAGTTATACCTAACGCAACTCATTATGTGTGAAGGGTTATTAAAGCACCTACCTCGCTCGAAGTCAGGTAACAGATCCGGGAATCGGTGCTGTCGATAGAAGCTTGCTGCACGATGCCGTAGCGGGTAGACTCTCGGTCGCTCGTGTATTCAGATCGCACGCTGTCTTGCCGGTCGAACACCCCCCTGAAAGATGACCTAATTAATTGGTTTTTTATGTTATAAGTATCAGTATCGTTTGATTTACAGTATTATTTGGTACAACTGAGTATTTTTATTTTTTTATTATTTGGTAATGACTTAGTCCAATTGTTAACTAGATAACCGTTAATAAGCTTAAACAATTTTATTACTTTTATTGGCAATTTGAAAAATTACTTATACTTAAAAGTTCTCACATTTTAAGAAAATTTTATGATTTGAATTACTATTAATCTTGCTTTTAAGTGTCTTAGAAAAAAGTTTACATTCACGTTCATATAAAGCTTTTAAATCCGTTTCATAACTATTCATTTTGATAAATAAATATAAACATAAATTAAAAAGAAAAATGTTATGAAAGATAATTAAGACCAATTCAGCAAAATTTTGAGTATTGAAGGCCGACTCGTTAAGACCTATTCTCTAGACACTCGAAAGAGGATCAGATCCACTTAAAGTTATTTGGTTAATGCTTTCTAAATCTCGAAACAGGGGTATCTTAGAGTACGAAAGTAAAATGTCCGCTCTTTTTACGTCTATCTTCGTGTGAACAAATAAAAAGTCTAAATCATGTACTAAAAACACTCTTGCTCTTATTGTTTACGAAAAAAATTATCTCAAATTATATTGAGGTTCTGTAATTGCTTATTATAAGGTTTTATTTAAGCTTAAAATAGTCGTTGGTGTGTCATATTAGTGTTATATGCGGCCCTAATACGGCAGACATTTATGTTACTAATTAATGTCTGTTCTCCAAACGTCGGTGATAGCGATATTGTATTTGATCTATAATTGTCACAAGTTTTTATACGCTTTACATTACATTATGCGATTGTGAATTTAAAATCATGATGGCTGATCACTTTACAAAACTAACGTTTAAGATAGAACATTGATTGTTGGAAACAACATGTGTAATTTCTCACGCAAATACGAGGTTTGTTTAACATAAACTCAGTGCAGCATCACCGTACTATTACACCGAACAATAATGAACGTCAGCACGTCTACTATACAATGACGCAAGGCCAGAGACAAGAAAAGCGTTAATAATTGAATAGCGTGTTATACTGTTTCTCAGGAAATTCAGAATAACTTTATTTTTGACAAAAAACATATAGATATAATATAATTACCTACAATTGCTTTATATTGACGACGTATGTTAGACATTTTGCACAATGATTTTCGCAATTCGAAAACATACCTAAGCATTCGTACGCACAACGAAATTATCTACCTATATGAATTCAAATTGTCTGGTGAGGTCAGAGTTTGGTTTATTACACAATATTCATATTCCGAGTAAAAATTTACGAGTAAATTACATTACTGTTGTAACTGTACTGATGCTGATTGATGATGCTCTTTATTTATGCTAGAGCAATATAGGGAAATACAAGAGTAATATTAGGATCATAGACAAGTTTAACAGAATAAAAATTTGACTAAAGGCTTAAGATTTAAGAAATTCGTCCAATTAAGTTTTTTATCACAATCTTTATAAATTTTATGCATGGATGTGTCTTTTAACTTGGTTTGGCGTGACGATGTAAATCTTGTCATGTTCACAATTCGTTGGGCGGAAAAGTAAATGTTCACATGCCAAAGTAATTTAAATCCATTCTCAATCCAGACATGAAGTTGGCAAGTAAAGTTCTACATTAAAACTTTTTGTTTCAGAGAGCCCTCGCTGATGAAAATGAATCATAATATACTTTTGAGAATATATTTCAAGTAGACGATGAAATGAAAACTCTGGTAGGTAATTTTACTTGTTGTAATATTCACTGATTTTTCTGTCATGAATAGGAATTTTCAATAACTTTAAACTTCATAATTCAATTACGTATCTAATTCTTTAAGAATATTGCCTGTTCTCAACAACATTAAATAAAGTAACTTTTCAGGTAGGTAGGTTTAAAGGTAAATGAAAATAAAGATAAATATGAAGAATGTCGTTTAAAATTCGATCAAAACTTTATTTCTTTTAATCACGAATGCGGTAATCTCAAGAAAGCCTAACTTAGAAACTAACAGGAAATGTATTTTAGATACATACCCATGATATATTCTGTCTGTCTTCATATTCACACAACATGGTGTTCATTGTCAATGTGCATATTTAATATTATGCGCGGTATCAAAAAATTAAACTGTACCGTTCGGAATTATTTACATAAATTTATCCTGTGTCCAAAGTATTCACTCAGAATTTTCGATCTCGTTTCGTAAATCAAACGTAATAATTCGACATCGATGGGGAGAAGGTACGGTAAGAACATAAATGGGTCTCTGATTTTTATGTTTCGTCCCAAATCCCCTAAACAACGCACCTTAAACTTGTAATTTTTCCCAGTAAAGCTATAAAAGAAAATAATCCCATTTCTTTTGTCTACTATTAGGACAGTGTTTTCGGGACCTGGTTATAAATAATAGATTAGATACTAATGTCTCTCAGAATCCATACTGAATCATTTTTATTATACTCGTATGTGTACTTAGTGTAATGGATTTAAAGCGTGCCAGCTCTTTTGTTCGGATTCTTTTCTCTTCACTATAATTTTACTGGTAATAACTATGTAACTCCTAGTAGTATTTTAAGTAGCATTCGTCTTAATACGTCCTATAAAGTTTAAAAATCTTAAGATTGTTGTAAACTTTATTACTTTCATTGCGATTTGTCGAAGATCTACAACATCTGTGACGTTAATAATAATAAAATTATCATTTAAATCTCGTAGAAAAGTAATATAAAACAAATTCTAATTATTTGGTAAAGAACATATTTTTTAGACTCTAATTTATAAACTTAAATACTCTATATTAATTATTCGTAACATGTTTTGTAATAATTAGGACAACATATTTTTATTTGCTTGATATTGATTATGGTGTCCGCTTTAATTTAATAGTTATTTCATTTTCCGTGTCACTGTAGCTGTGCTTTAAACGAAAAATAAATGAAGAATTTCAGAGAGAACGAGTATTTTACTACAAGATAGAACAATGAAGTTTAAAAGTCTAATGGAGCGATTAGAAAACGTACGTCTGACATGATTAACAAGAAGATTAGCTACTGCGATTGCTCGACTCAAATGAGTAAACGCACGAGTTAGATGAAACTACGAGTACTCTGATTTGATGTAGTAAGACTGCATGAATTTTACTTACCGTTGCTCAAAGCTGTCATTGCGATTGCTTCTATAGCCGGAGTCGTTGAGGCTTTCTTCGTGGCGAAGGCTAGGTAGGGAGTCCCAGGGTGACCGTCGGGGTCCCGGTTGAGGAGCACCCCTCCATCCATCTGAATGTCTGTACCACGCCGACCGAGCTGATTCTCCTATGCACGACGCGCAACGAGACGCGCTCACGAAACTGCGATGGAAACATTAACTGATGCCTTTTTCATGTTACAAAATGAAAATATTAATGACATGATTAGTTCTACTGTATGATACGAAGAAATGGTAGTATCGTGGGTATGTTTGAGATACAGTAGAAGAAGGAAGGGAAAAGTTTTAGAAGTCAAATAAAATTATAATCGGTGTATATTGATGTTTATAGCAGCGTGGGTTTTGTTGAAACTGTATTATTTATAGCTTTATCATTCATCATATTCAATTAATATTTATTACGTCATTGCATCTCATTGTAATTAGTATACAAGAATATTATGAACAGCAATATTTCCAAAACTATTTTTAAGTAAATAAATTACTGACGAAACTATTTAATCCTTACATCCTAAATATACGTAGTATTGTTTTAAAACATCTGAGTTTAGAACGTAATTATAAACGCTGTGTGCGTTTATGTGTAGGTATTGATAACGTCAGAAGGTTCGAATATTTAAATGAAGGATTAACTATTTTAAAGTATATATATTTTGTTTATTACGGTGGCAAGCTTCACCATGTGTGGTGAATGAACGTTATAACATAGACATTTATATTTATATAGAAGAACTACAAGCTTTGTGAGATATATTACCTGAAGTTATATATGAGAGAAACCCTTTTTATACAAAATATTCTCCGGCGGCAAAATATTTCCCTTCATGGAACATAAAAATACATATGTACGGCAATACGGTAAGCGGTACCAATCTAACCTTAGTGCGTGGGTGTATTTTCTATTTCGTGGTTCTCCATAAGGTGTTTATTGGCTTAGAGAACAAAAAAAAGTTAATTCATTATGAGTCAGCAGTTTTTCACTGCCAGTCATAAATAGCGAAGCTTATTGGCATGTACTATAGAAAGCGTATACAATAAAGATCCCATGTGCATAGGAGGTAAAATACTTTTGTCAAACATTTATTCTTTAATAAAAAATAACGGTTAAAAATTGAAATATGAAAATATACATCTGCACAATATCAGCTGCACAAATAACTTATTTCAAATAAAAATTCTACTTGATTCCCTCGAGATTGACGCCACATTGCGTCGATGCGACAGCTCATATCTAGCTCGTAGCTCAACCAGACATTATTTGCTGTAGCTATAAATATTTCTTGTGCACAACAATAAATATCATATAGATAAATTGTATGATTATTATAAGAACGTTTCGTTACATATTGCATTATGGTTCATATTGCAATAGCTTTCACAAGACGAGTTTGTTGTAGAATAGCTTGCGTTGTATTCTTGATTACAATCTGACGGATCATTTTGTTCCAATGTTATATTTCTCTTTATTCATTCAGCTTCCTGGAAGTTTGATTATTCTAGAAGGTTTTGGACCTTAAAAATTTCAGTTATATATTTTTGTTATGATTAATTTTAAATCATAATACAGTACTGACGCATAGCACATCTTCAAAACTGGACCTTTTGTTTATTGTTTGGGAAACTACCTATTCATAGATAATAATAAAATATTAATTTCTTTTCTAGATATAGACTAAACCAGGCCACTATATAGAGCCAAGAGGATCAAAAGCGATTACCTATACAAACTAAAAGGGTTATAATATTTCACGAAGTAATAATTAATTAAGAAAATTATAACTCTATTTTCGCTTAATCATATCCGCTGCATACGTTTATCTAAATATGTTGTGACGTATGAACTCAACTAAGCCCTGTAAACATTTATGAGATTCAAATTTGTGTTGCCTACAAAATGAAGACGTGACGACGACGATGTTGATTCAGCTTAATATTTAATGTCCTAAAATGTCATGCTTACAAAGGTGTGAAGAGATTACGTAGCCCTTCTCTCCTTCTTTCGTTGCTAAATATTGTTGACAGTAAGCAACTGGAATTTGTCGCATTTTAAATTTTCAAAATGTAGCACTATATTTACGTTGATTTAGGTCAGGAAAGTCATCACTGAAAATATTTTCACTTTATTTTATTACATTCTGTACTTCACATTTTATTTAACTCGGACTTCTTTCAACTTTAGCATTTGTAAAAAATATTTTGGTATTCCAAGAATACTACATTTAGAATTCAATATCTTGTACGAACCATGTGTACAATATAAGATAAAATCGTGAAAATCCAATCAAGCGGACGGATCAACCCTCACCCGAAACTAACCCTATTATAGAGTGGTACGCATTTACCCCTTAAAGTGATAGAATTTGAAGTAATCTGTAGATCTTACTAAAGCTTTTTAGGGTTCCATAGGCAAGTTGGATATATATTACGTAAACGGATTTCGAAATTTTGCGCACCTTATAATATTTTCGAAAAGCTATTTTCCCTTAATCTGGACGAAAGGTAACCAATTTTTTTAAATTTATATCGCCACTCCGTCAGATTTATTTATTTATTATGTCTTTCAGTTAGGCCCAAATTAGACGAATGGACATGGCTGTATAAGGATAAACAAGGGTTGCAAGTAAGCTAAGGGACCCTAAACATTATCTACGTTTGTAATGTAAGCAGTTAAGAACTCGAAAGAGACGGAAAGAGCGTTTCAGGATTTCCGTTACTCTACATTTTCCCGTATTTTTGCAAGCCACGTTAAGGAACTTTGTTCCAATATCTACTATCTGAATCTTTTATCTCTGTGTTGCGTGGCAATGATAAATAAAATATTTATAAGACGGTAGGGTTCATTTGAGCTTCATTAATCATAAATAGCTGTTAAGTAGTAGAGCTCTAATTCCTCATTCAAACAAAATATCTATAAATTAATAAAATACAATTGCGACATTGCCACAGACTAAACTTTATTACAAGGCATCATATATTAATAGAAAAATAAAACGTAGAAAGTGTAATTGTTTTTTATTATATAAAACCAACAGAGACAACAGTTTTAAAATACGGAATTCAAAACGTATTCCACACCTACCATCTATTAAAAATAGCTTAGTGATTTATAACATGAAAGTCTAACAGAAAAAAAGAATTACGTCTATTAAAAATAGCTTAGTAATTTATAGCATGAAAGGCCACCGAGTCGAACAAATTTTTCATAACCATTAAACGAAAGAATAAAATTTTAATATAAAACAATAGCAAACTTTTATGTCATCGTACAATTCTTTGTTCGCGGAATTCAAGGCCGGGTAAAAACGTGCTTTGAACTTTAGTGCCTGTCCCAACCTACTCACATATACTATTCAGATGAAACAAAGAGTTTATAACCTTCTTGTGTCAAGAGCGAAGGCGAGATACACTTACTGAATGACGTTTTCAGTCCCAAGTCCCTACATCTACAACAAAATTGCTAAAAGTGTAAAGTGAAGGACGTTCACACGCCAAGCACTACTTGAGATAAAAAGTGGCTCCGGGTGTTGTCTCATTATGATTATGGAGCCGTTCTCGAGTATCACGATGAAACCTGTTACTCCCTGCAATCAATAGCTGATATGGTTCTATTAACTACATACGTATTTTCTTCGCAAACGACGGTATAAAGAGAACGTTTGGTTAGTCGTGTAAGAAAAACACGTTAGTTAGAAGCATCTTGATGTATACGATTAAAATAACTGCAATTTAAAAGACGAGTATTTGTGTTAGAAAAATACTAAAGAAATATAATACGCTTTCAAGAAAACTTTGTCCTTGAACCGTAAAGTATAAGGTTGGTAAGCACGGTACCTAATTTAAAATTGACTTCCATAACGAACGAATGACTTTAGCACAACGACTTCTTTAACAAACGGCCTGCGTTATCTGATATAATGCAACGTGAAGTAAGTGTCCATGAGGGAGTGATTGGCGTCCAAGTTTTAAATTCTTTATTGTCCTACTGCTGTACACTAATGTTGCCAGGCTGATGACGTACTTTATTTAAAATGTTAAAGAGAATATTTTATTAAGATAATAATCTTAGAGAGACCGTAATACATTATTTCGAAACTTCTTAAAAATGTCACAGAAAAGTATTTATCTTCTAGTTTAAATTGAAGCTTGTTTATCACAAGGAAATAAAGTGTTACCTACTTTAAACTACATTAAGCAATATGTTATGCAGATAAATATAATACTGTTATTTTCAGACTTTCTCTAAATCAAGAGTCCACACAAAATTCGTCACGTATTCGGGTTTATTCGTTCTGAAATATTCCTCCATTTTCATCTGAGTGCATTATTTGAATAAGCTTTTTAATATGTGCATACTTTGGCATTGCAAATAGTCTTATAAGATTAAAGTTCTTAATGCTTACTGAGAAATAAATTTTATCATTAAACTTATCTAAAACAAATTACAACTTTTAAGTGTCTTTTTTTTTATTCCTTCACCTTTATTTGAGTTTTTAATTTGAAGAAGCTTAATTAATAATATGCGTTTCTACTTTTTATATTCGCTCGCTCTTCTATACTTTTGGAAGTAAAAGTTCAAGAGATCTTGCAAAGTAAATTATAAATTGAAATAAACCAGATTTACAAACCACTCGGCTTGCTCAGAAATGTGAAGTAGATATTAAAATTAAGTGTAATAATTACGGCAGCGCGACGGCCTTCCGGTTCATTTGAATAGCTTGAAAATTCTACGAAATTTACTCGAGGCGACGCGAAATTAAGATTTTTTTGTCATTTTGTTTGATGAAGAACGTACTTGTAACAAATGAAAATGTATACGTAACTTGTAAGAATGGTGCCATATTGAATTTAAAATGTAAGGTATTATTAAACAGGTTGTGAAAACATTAAAATACGAATTCCCTGAGACATTATGAAAATAAATTATTTCTGTTAAATTAAAATTTAAGTAGGACGATCGCTTCGAGCTAATACGTAATTATATTTCAAAGGCCTTCCTTGTAATGTTTCTATTAGCAAAAATAAATTATTTAACAGGTAAGGAATTTCTCATTAGTACAACAGCATGAAACTGAGTAAAATCATTGTGAGTTTCAGCCATATTTTTGTTTACAACAACCGAAATACGTAGTAATCTTAGTACTATCAGTTACTAAGGTCAAGAACAAATGTGATTTTTCCTATGCAACTAAGTTTTGTTTATCATGATATTTTTCATGAATAGCTTTGATATTTTAACCCTAATAAGGCATTTGGTAATGTGATTTGCCAACTTTCCGTATCAAAGCAGATTATTTTTCGGCAGATCGAAAATAAATATAGAAATCCTCAATGAAAAGCTCTTAAATAATAGAAATCCATTTTCTTGAAAGATTGGTTTTTAACTGAAGTATGTCTATAACACAGTTGATTATAGTAAAGCCTGTAATTCTCTGTGGGTCTGATTTATAATTGTGTTCACCGGAATCTAATTTAATTTCCCTAAGCACCTAATGAAAAGAACACGAACGCAATTCGAAAAATACTCAGCATTTTTCTTTTTCTGAATATTATTACTGGGCGTAGAACGCGGGATACAGCATATTTAAAAATACACTGCAAGTTGACGTAACATCATTGAATGTAATCAATATAACATACAATTTTCGTAGATTTGTATTACTACACATCATAATGCATTAAAGATAATAAATTACTTTTCAAAATGTTAGTTGCCATTGTTACGTAGGCTCGTCTATTATAAAATTTTCATTATTTTTGGTGTTTTGTACATTTAATGTTACATCTGCCCTCAGGCGATATTTATATCATTATTTTATCAGTTTGTTTCCCTAAAGTTTTAAACTTTAATCCCATCCCATTACTCATTAACGATAAATTAGGTACTATAAACTTTACGGCTTCAAGAAATCTTTGTAGAAAGTATTATACATATTTAACAGTCTGTAGGGCTTAAAGTCACGATAAACTGAGTAAGTACATACCTTGACTGATGATCGCTCAGGTATCCTTGATCACGATCACGAATTCTGTCCCTGTTGACAATGCTTGATATTAGAACCATGTTTACTTAATACGATTAATAAACACTGACCTGTAAAATTAAGTTTTTGACTGACTTGAGAATTTGCAATAACTTTCGGTAATCTTGTTTTGAGAGATACCTAAAAAAAGGCATGAAAAAATATAACTGTTTTTTTTAAAATAAGGTTCAAAAGTGTGATACTTAGTTTTGCAGGTCAGTGTATTTCGGTGAAATTATCTAAAGACATTCCTTAGTCAGGCATGATTACTTATGATTACGAAAATGGTATGCCGACATATTATTATTATGGCTAGAACTTGAGTTTTTGTAGTGATCCTAATGGAAAAATATCGAAAACCTTTCGTCTAAATATAAAGCTTTTCATTGTAGTTTTTACTTTGTGAATAAATATGCTTTTTAATGTAAATATCAAAGATAGTAGCTCATGGGAATTGCAAATTTGTAAGTAGTAGGATAACTTCGAACATTCTGGATTGCTATAAAATGTATGTCCTGCCGAATCTTAGGTAAAGAATTATTTATTCTTACAGATAAATATTAGTAAATATCTGATATAAAAAAGTTCTCCATAAAGTTCTAAAAGGTGTGTGAAGTCTGCCAATCCGCACTAGGCCAGCGTGGTGCACTATGAAATGTACCCCTCACACTGCGAGAGGAGACCCGAGCCCAGCAGTGGGACAATTATAGGTTGCGATGATGATGATAAATATAAAAATAAATTAATATTGCGTACAGTGCCTGGTAAATATAATCGTAAAAAATCCATTGTGACCCAAAATTATTTCTTTCATTAACCTTATAAGACGTAAGTTCTACTCGTAAAATAAACGTAACGTTCAGTTAATTTCCCTTGGAGTTTGCCGCCTGTTAATGCCTTACCATAATATATCTGGCTCAGCCATTAGAGTAGGTAATAATTATTAACTATTTGGCGTTTGGTTACGTTTTAGTAAACGACGATAGACCTAAAGGCTAACCTCTTAAGCAAATATTACACATGAGTAATCTTTTCTGTTATTCTCATAATATAGGCCATAAAATACGTAACATAAATAAAAGATATGTAGGAAATATAATCCTCTTTTTAAACTTCCGTACTTTAAAATGTATTAAAAATAATTGACGGTTATAAAGCTACAGTATTAAAAAAATAACTACACAGAAATGGGGTTCCGGTTATTTGCAACAATTTTTAGGCATTTTACTCACTCGGTCAATAGTTACAATCAGGGATCCGTAGTACATTGTTTGGACAGTAAATACGTGGACAATAAATAATTTATTTAGTAATTTCATTGATGTAATATATGCAGTAATCAACTAGAGTCCAAAAACAAGTGTAGACCTATTGCTATTCTAAATTAAATAAAAACATGACGTTGACAATAAACGAGCAGTTCTCTCTCATTTATCGTTTCTTCAACTCAAAGGTGCTGTTCTAATAGTCACGTCAGAACTCGCCGAGATAGGTGTATTATACATTATTGTATGGTACTCTTGTTATTCACTGGTGACGCGTTATAAATTCTGTTTCGCAACAAAATACCATTAAAAGCCGTGAAATGAGCTTCGTAACAAGCTCAGTGACTTTGAAAACAAATATGGCTTCATCACTTAGGAATTGTAAAATCGGTTCAGCGTAATTGGGCGACAGCAAACTCTATGTACCATACGGATGTTGAGGAAATTCTTAATTTCTCTTGCGACGTTTTTAAACTAAGAAGGTGTAAATAATTTAAACGAAATTGTATTGCAGGATTTTCATTTTACAGACTTTGCAAGCTTACCATTTTGTGAAACATTAACCTTTCATTCATTACAAAATATATTATTTTTATTATTACTGTTTTACCGTAGTATTTGAGTAGCCCCTTAAAATGAAGTAGATAAGCTATAGTCCACACAATGTTTAGTGAAGAAGTTATCTTTGAAACCATTTGATTGTCACAGCTTAATAAAACATATTATAACGAATACCACTACTTTGCTATATAGTTTAGTAGAACTAGCTAAAATTTTACCACCCTTATCAACTCAGTTCATAATATTCCATTGTCTCGGATAAAGATTACCTGCCAGTACGAAGAATCCATTTTCGCTTAAAACAAAATCCTTTAGAAAAAAATACAGACCTGGTATTGTGATCACTCAGATAGCCGCGCTCTCGATCCCTCTCTCGTTCCCTCATAAGTTCATTGCGGTCGCTAAAACAATAGATACAGAGGAAATTTTAATCACGGTTTATATAAACAAACAAAGAACACGCTCTACTTTGTATGTTTGGATATTATTTCGAAACAGAAAACGTGTTTGACGAGATTTGATGGGATTGTAGCTTTGCGGCGCTATTCTCTTGTTTATGCCTTGTTTTCGGGGCCGACGAAGCGATGGTTATTTATTACTATCATTTATATTTGTGTATGTTGCCAGTACTGATGTGCGAAATGAAATGGAGTGAACTGAAAATGGGTTGTATGCCTTTCTGAATTAAATTTAAAACCCAACATAATCTTTTAGACATGAATATGATGACTTTTTTTTCTGTACTTTTCTTATAGTATCTACCAACAAAAAGATTAAATCAAAATTTACGTGAAGAACGTCTAAAAAAGTAAGGAATATAATTATAGATTTTATATTTTTTATAACGTTATACACACTCAGTGATTTTTATAAATACCAGCATCCTAGCTTATTGAGGACATCAGCAGACCTATACGTCATTAACCTGTTAGTTGGTAGAATTCACAAAAGCTTTGAGCCACTCTTTCGCTATCGATTTTATTTGGCCTATAGGCATGTCCCATGTCTAGAGTAAATAAGACGTAAGAAATAATCAACGTTTTACACTCATAGCCCCACAATTACCTACAGCTATTAGTTTCGCGAAACACTATACACAACCAACTACCCAGATCAAGAATATAAACTTAAATTCATCATTCAACTTTCCACCTTGCTGCGAATCAAATCCAGGACTTATTGAATAGCAATCCGAGGTCATAACCATAGCGCCATACGGGTTGTCGTAATAAACGTCAACTTCCGCCCACCACAGGAAATAGTGAGCGCGGTTGCCAGATTTTGCAGAAACAGGAAGTGACGTAATTAAGGAATGATGTTTCAAACCCCAACATCAATATTTACATTGGTTTCGGCTTTCAGACAAATTAATATTCTCGAGTCTATAATGTTCGTGATATTTCGTTTCTGTGTTTAAGGCCGTGGTACTTGAAATCCTATATATCCTTGTTAGGAAGACGGGTTTATTTAATTTATGAAGTACCTAATTTACAGATTACTCGTGTTCAAATAATAACGACCTTGCTGAAATATAACAGCACTAGCTAAGTATGAAAGAAGCCAATCACGAAAAATGTTTTTGCGGTAAAAATAAAGAACAGTTTTTCTCGAATATCTTTTTAAGCCATCGGAATATTAAGGTCATTGATGCACCAAATGAAAACGAAGTTTTTGTAAAATATATTCTTTATATTTCTCCTAATATGCTTTTAATATTTTGTAAAGAAAAACTATGCAATTGCAAAATATAGAAAAGCAAATAACATTAACATGATTATTTTATAGCATTAGGTATAGTTTTTGTTATAAGTTTTTATAATAATACGAGCTGTTGCCCGCAGCCTTGCTTGCGGAAATTATAGTTTTGCGGTGATATTTACCCTCTTTATTCACCCATTACGCATCTATTTAAAATTTGGTTAGTTTTCATACAAACTTTCATCCCTTATTTCACCCCCTTATGGGTTAATTTCCTAATTTTTTTTAAATCCGCACTTCTTAGCTTAGTATCGAAAACCTAAATACTAATTTGCAAACTGCTTGCTTTAATTTTTTTTTAATTTTCATACAAACTTTCATCCCCTATTTCCCCCCCTTAAAGTAGGAATTTCCAAAAATCCGTTCTTAATGCTCCCCTACACTCTAGAAGGAACCTCTGTGCCAAGTTTCATGCTTCTAGGTCTATCCGTTTAGGCTGTAGCGTGTCTGTCAGTCAATCAACATTTTTATTAAGTATGATAAAGTCTATTGATTTTAAAAACAGTAATAAGCTCAAAATGTTGCTATTAACAATTTTATTAAAGCTCTAAATTATAACTTTTCAGTAGTAGGTACCTATAGTCTCCAAGCTAGTCGGATAAACGAATGAACAGATTAAGCAAAACTGTAATAGCTCTGCTTGAATGGATCTGTATGAATATCGGATTTGGTAATAAATAAAAAAAAAGTTTATTATAATCATTAACTTAGATTTGTTTTTATCTAATGAGATACAATAGGCATAAAGGTTGTTATTCTTATTAGAAATACTCTTACATTCAGGGAAATTAAAGAAATTGATCAACTATCAACAAAAGCTATTGTAGACTACTCGGCTATTGAGGTTACAGAACAAATGATATTATGTGCGAAGTATCTGTATGAAAAGAACTAAATCATTTCTTTCTCGGAATTTCCTCTTACTTAGGCCCGGGAATATAATATTGCAGGGATTAGGTATATGGAATACTATTTATATACCTACTTGATAAAGATAATCATCCGTCACAATACAATATCCTACTTCTTACTAATATTATAAATGTGAAAGTTTGTAAAGATGTTTGGATATTTGGATGTTTGCACATCCTTCACGCTCTAACCAGGAATAGAACATCGGATAGATTGTATCCCGATTATAGGTTCCCTTGGGATAAATCCAATATATTTTTAGCAAACTTTTCTGCGGGCGAAGCCGCCGTCGTCATCTGGTACTATATAAATTGCATAATTAATTATGCTACTAAGCAATACTATACAAAAATAAGGATTACTAAAATAAACAAGAATTCAAGAGGTAAGAGCTATTAGGTAGGTACTCTGTTTATACCCGACTACGCGAAGCAAAAAGGACGGTTATTACTTTGACCGGTATGTATGTATGTATGTATTTAGGATTCCATAAAAGAGACAGAACTTTAATAGTTTCGTCTGTCCGTCCGTCCGTCTTGAACCTAGCTTACAGACCCATAAGATTAGAAATTTGTAAATTGTTACACGTAGATATACACTGTGGGTACATAATTTATCACGCCGACAAAACATTTCTAAGGGTAGGTTGCAAAAGATTATAAAATCTACACTACACTACATATAAAATAAAAAAAATAAAAATTTTGACGGATGAAATGAGTCTTAATTGAATCAATCCGACGATGGCTGCATTTGCCTTTGCCTAGACTGAAAAAAAATAATGTACTTATAAGTAATTAAAATATCATTGGGGAATCAATAAGTAGACTTTAATTTAACAATGACATATGTAATGCAATTAATAAAACGATTTTTTTTTTAATTTTCATTGCCCGAATCCGGAGTACCTATACAAAATTTTATTTATTCTTATAAGTACTTGATTAATTCTGCGTGTTTTCCAATTTATTTTTCAATTAGATAAAAACATGTCCCAAAACATGAATTCCATTCATAATTTGTAACATTTCTTTGCATATCTGGTATGGTAACAATAGACACTATAGTATTACTACAGACAATATTAAAATTTATACGAGTATATATAGGCGTGACAAATTATATTACAGTGCCATCTAGTTTCTACTGACACTTACAGTGTTAAACAATTGACTTTGCAGTTTCATTCGAGATGGCGCTACTGTCTCAACTTTACAGGTTAACGTTTTAAGATAATGTCGATGTTTTAAAGTAATATTTTGATTTGCATTCTTATGCATAGAATACAGTATGTTTATGACGCAACACGCGTCATCTGCGAATTAAAAAAAAATTATGTGTACCTAAAGGCTCTGAGACTCGTACTTCCATACCTACTAGAATTGTTACTGATGGCGTGAATATCACTGATAAGATATCACAAACTCGAAAACAAACAATGATTTGTCCTTCTATAGCTGCTATCTACGTGCATAGAACTCAGAAACTTCATTTAACTGGCAGGGTTATATCTATATAGCCAACCTGGCAGCAAGAATAATAAAGTGGCTTACCTGTAGTACCCATCTCGATCAGATCTTGCACTATGCTGACGTTCAACACCAAGCCGATGTGGTAGAGGCAACGTAGACGATCGACTGCCACCACCTCCCGAACACTGTGATGCTGGCCCTTTGATAAAACATCAGATTTTAGTATGAGCTTCATAACAATAATAGTCGTTTGTTTTATAAAATCCTGGCGTACCTACTTGTGTGTTTGTCACTAAATTCTTAAATAGTAAGTAGGTAGGCTTAATATTCTATGGTATAGGAACTCAATTGGACCCTGTAGATGGTGCTGTTATCGATATACATACTTCACAGGTTCACACAAACGGTTACTTTATGATTGGCAGTACGTGGAAAAATAAGGGATCAAGCATTAACTATAAGGGATAATGCCTTCTGCCATTTATATGCACAATTCGTCATACACATCGCCTTCCAACCTTCAAGGATAAATTCTGACGGAATTTAGCACGATTGGGGAAATCTACAATCTAGTCTAAGCGGTCGTGATCGAGGTATTCGCAATATTCGAGCAGTTTATCGGCTTATACGAGTAGGTACTAATAAAAGACCAATCAGGTTAATCTACGGATCATTTTATTCACTTGTAGGAAAATATTTTTAAATAATTACACGATTCATTTCTACCGCTTTACGCTGTGTCCGATTCAGGCATAGTTTAACTTAATAGACGCAATTACGAAATATCTTAAAATATTGGCATAAGTAATGAAATGTTCATATAATATAGAATAGAAGTTGTGGTCTAGTAGGTACTATTTAGATACCGTCTCGCTTGATATTTAGTTTATGGTGTAATGGAAATGTGATCTCATAAGTCCTGTACAAAATCTAAAATAATTAAATACTTACGTCGCCTAGGCGGATACGGGCTTCGTTGATTTGAAGGCGGCATATTGTCATTATATTCTAGAAAGAAAGAAAACAAGCATCCAGTAATACGTTCCATTTAATATTGCATTGAAAAAGTGGTCATTTTTATATTTCTTAGGTCTTAAAAAATACTACCACTAGTTAGATTTATATCCTGTAAAGGTAACAATTTACAACTTTGTAACCATTATCTCTTTAACAGCAATATATAGAAATTTGTAATCTGTTCCTCTATCTATGTGTAACATAGATATTAATTTTTTTTGGTCATAGAAAAAACCCGGCAACGAACAGGACACACAAGGGGTTGCAGCCAAACTTGTACTAAAAGTATGTTTAAAGGTACAGTAGAACATGTAGAAGGAAGTAAGAATAAACATTTTAAATCTAAGTTCAACATCAAAGCATGATTATAACAGGCTACAACATTTAACTATCTACGCAAAAGCGATGTTAGCTTACACATAGTTACTCGTAAACAGATGTGTAATGAAGCTACAAGATATAGGTAATTGTTATTTTTTAAACTCTATCTTTTAAATGAATCTAATTTTCTGGATGCTATTTTTTACATGAAGTATTTTTTATTTACCTAAATCTTCCATGCTCTGACTCAATAAAGCTTCGAACGTGTGCAGACTGTAGCTCTCAGCGTCCATACCTTTGGCGAGGGTATTTCGTAAATGCATCTCGTATTCTAGAAGAAGTCGCGAGGTCGGGGAGCCGGGGGCTGGTGTAGCGCTCGACTGAGACGCCTGTCGCGACAAGCAGGGCTTTTGCTGTTGAAATAAATTACATTAATTCTTATTGGACTAGGTACATGTTAACATCATCTGAAGGGTAAATAAACTTATAATAGGGGAGATATCCCTTCGCGAGGGAGATGGACATAAACAATTAATTTACCACAAACATCCACAGAGCAGCTATTAAAAAGAGCTAAGACTAATGCAAAAATAACGTTGATATTAAGCCACTTCCAGCAAAGTTACACAGTTAAGAATGTAATGACATAATTAGGTACTTCTAAAATAATAATAATGATGACCACAATGTCTGGGGAAAATTTTAAGTTGTATGTTAAAAGAAAATATGAAATAGTCTTATTTCAATCCTGAAAATTGTATTTAAACCTGTCACAATTTATTTGGTAAGAGCTATAAATACGTTCCTTTACAATTTTGTTATAAATATGCTTAACAGCTTATAGCTTGACGCGTTAGAAGTCTTAAAAAGTTATAACGACGTTCAAGATAATAAAGTTGACAAAGATCATGACAATTACGTGGAGCGCGAAGACTATAGAGATCAAGATTAAGAAAGATTTAAAAATAATACTCACAGGATGGTGATGTTGCCGGGGATCACGGGGATCATGCGGATCACGAGGATCTCGAGGATCTCGCGGATCTCGGGGATCTCGGGGATCGCGCGGATCTCGGGGATCGCGCGGATCGCGGGGATCACGGAGATCACGGGGATCTCGCAAGTCACGGTCGCGACGTTGGCAAGGTTCTTGATCAGAGTTGCCGTTGGACGAGGAGGGGGTGGTAGCGTAGCACTGATTGTCAAACATCACGTTGTCAGATGGCGGAGACATGTCTCGCTCGCCGCCGCCCAGCTCCAGGTACAGTCCACGACCAGGGTAGCCGCTGGGAGCTGCTCCCACGCCCACACCGCGGCTGTATATCATATATTACATTTTAGAGATCTTTTTGGGAATACTAGACCAGTGGCACTATTGAGTTGTATTTATTAGACCATTTTGTTGGGCTTTTATTTACTTTGCAACTCCTAAAGGTTGAGTAAGTTACACGTCATGATTTTGCTAGAGTCGCAAAGTTAATTCTATGTATAATGTTGAACAGACTACTTTCTAGTATCACGAAAAGAACAAGTGTAATTATTATGCTATCCTGCTAATATTATTAATGTAAAAGTTTGTGAAGATATTTGGATGATTCTAAGTCCTTCATAACTGTTAAACGGATTAAGCTGAAACTTTGCAAACGGACGGTTCGCATCCAGGAATAGGGCATAGGATAGATTTTATCCCAATTGTGGATTCCCTTAGGATGAATCCAATGTATATTTTTTAAACTACCTTTACGCAATCGAAGCCGTGGGCGTACACTTTTTGATGTTTCTCTTGTTTTCAACAGTTTTTTTAACAACAGGTAAAACATTTTTTTGAAACTTTGGTCTACGCAAATAATTTTGAATTTTAATTTTAAGTCCAATCAATAAAACTTTGAGATCTAACCTAGCAGAGGAGTACCGTTGTGAGTTTTGTCGGCTGTTGTTGTTGACAATGTGTGCGTAGTGTCCATGATGTAGGTGTTGCGAGTGGCGATGTCCGTGTGAGCCGCAGGTTGGTGGGCAGGGGCCTGCTCCTCCGTAGCGCCGACGACCCATCTCCGGTGACGTCACTGGGCTCTCCGTCGATGGCATCGGCTTCAGCATTCGTTTGAGAGTGTTTGAATCTGTAATTATACAACATAGTTTAGATATATAAAACTTAGAGAACCATGAGTAATTTTTGTAGTATAAATTCGGCGAGGAATGGCTTGCTGGTTCCTAAAAACTTTTCAACTGTTCAAGACTAGTCCTGCTAAATCCGACATAATTGTATGTGAGTAAGCCGTAATTTGAACTATAATGGTTATAATTTAGAATTCCTTCCCTTCCTCTTTTTCACTCTTTCATAATTTCTTCCTTCCTTCTTTGGTAACCTTCAACCTTTTACCAATAGGTGGCTAGTGTGTTAGTTTGTTGAATTTGTAAAGATAACATACCCATATTCATATCTTCTGTACTCTTTGACTTGGTACGTCGCGATCCTGACGTGTTGTTATTGATGACATTGTGGTTGTGCATGGTATGCCGATCAGATTCACGTCCCTGTAAATTAAAATACAATATTTTAAACGTCTGTTTAATAAAATGGGTATGAAATCAGATAAAAACAACAAATGAATACCGAGACCAGAACAAAAACTACATGTTATCCTTAATGACAGCTAGGTGACTTATTGTGGCCTAAATTTCTATGAACAAAACTTGGAAATTAGATAAAACCTGTTTGAATAAAATTCCCAATTACGAGTCATTGATTGCAATACAACAAAAATAATTGATGAAATTATTAAAAGTTAGAGTAGTACAGAAACAGTAGTTAAATTTTAGTATCATGTTTATTCATTTTTTATTATAATCTATTCTTCTTTATATTTCTCCTTTTTAAATACACGGTACAGAATACGAATATAAAGCTTACCGATTCATTTCCGTCTCCGTAGTCAATGCTCTTAGGCATGTGTTGAAGATGTTCTTTGCCAGATCGGGTGGATGTAGCTGAAGACTTGGATGTGGTGAGGGTACCTCCTGCTTGCACTCCTTCAGACTTGAGATCCTGGTTGCTCTGACCACCTCCAGAAGTTTGCTGATCTTCGTTAGCCTGGCAAATAGGTGGCACGAATTGAAAAACATGTACTTTATTATGTCAAATTATTTGGTTATGAGTTTTAGCTACATTAAAAAACAAATCGCAGGTTTGTGTTTTATGAATGTCAATCTTGTATAACGACAACCATTAATTACGGCTTAAATATTGTTTAGATTACCGAATATTTGTCACTGACATTTAGAAGTTCCCATGTAGGTAGTTTACTTATTTTGATGAATATTTAAAACGTTAATGTGTATTATAGTCGTCTTCTCTGTGGGAAAGTATACCTGTACTTTAGATTTTTTATCATTTGTTTAATAAACTTTAGCGTAAAATTTTATAAAATTACTTACATTATTTCCATGTGTACCGACGGACGCGGTAACAGTTTTAGGCGCTGTGGAAGTATTTGTTGTCATTGTAGATGTCTCCTGAGACTTGGGTGGCCGTGAGGAAGACTGGGCATCCGACTGGCGAGCTGCTGCTAAATTGAATGATAAATTATTAATATGAATTTACCTACAATTTTATTTGAAGTATTTAATAGTAAAGCACGCTTTAGAGTTCCTGATTCTTGCTTAAAGATGGATATAGCCTAGTTCTTGGAACGTTGTTTCCCCGCACAATCGTTCTGAACTCCATTTTATAAACAACGTTCTTTAATGAGATGTTTTCTTCGGATAGCTAGCTAGTGTTCTTAGTGGAAGTTTTTATCAAGTTTACTTTGGTGTGTAAAACCTGCTATCCGCTCTTTGTACAAATATTGTATAATATTGTTTGATTTTTGTTTGGCTTTTGGTACAAGTAAAGCTTTTTTTACATTTTGGTATACCATTGAAAGATTGGATTTTACTACAAGCAAATTTTTTTTTCTTTTGGTGTTTGATTACTCGGTTGTTTGTCGGGTAATAAAAGTTTTTTTTACATTTTGTGTCTGATTCGCCAGTTAGACGTTAGTACAAACAAAGTTTTCTTTTACAAGGTTTCTGATTCACTGGTTCGTTATAGGGTTAAGTAAGGTTTTCTTACGTTTTGGTGTCTGATTGGCCGGTTGGTTATTGGCAACGTTGTCGTAAAGGGAGGTGGAAGAAGTGGCTGCAGCGACCTTGTCAGTGCGGCCTGCAGTACCAGCGGCTGCATTCCCGTCGTTTTCAATCGTACGAGTCGTTGGTCGCGGCAATGTTGAAGAACCTGATGTGAAATTAGTAATTATGCTCGAAAAAACATTACGTCATCAAAGGAGATATGGGCCCAATATTAGTTTGAAGGTTAAGTTTGAAGTCTGCTCAGTTGCTTAAGCAAAAATAACTTTGAAACATAATGTTATTTAGTTAAGACTGTGTAGTGTGTTGTAGTATTCCCACCATGAGAGTCTGATGCTATAAAAAATTTGCTAAAATGTTTTAAGATATTACTTATTTTCTTCTGCGTTGTTTCGTGTATGTTTTATATCCAATATTTAAAACTACTTTTGCTAATTTGATATTTTACTTATTAGGATGCTCCATTTTATATTTTCTATTATTTGATAGAGAGTGTTTAATAGTGTTGTATAATGTGCCATTGATTAGTAATATAAACAATAAATCAACAATAATTACGATAACGGGGATCTTGAGCACGAAGTCTTGCATATTGTTCTTGAGTCATGCAAGTGCACTGCGGTTCACGACCGTAGGTCAGACTGCAACAATAACGTTATATTACATTTCTAAAATTATGGTTTTCAAGTATGGTTAAAAAAAAAAACAATTTTATCATATAAATAATGTTACATACTCATAGCCCCGCCCCACATTAGGAATATTAATATCGCGGTTGAACTTAGACCAAGAACAGATAAGGATCCATCATATAAATTCCAAACATTCCCAAGTTTATCTAAATCGGTACAGTAGTTTTCGAGTCCCCATAGCTAATAGGGAAAGGTGTGAATTAGTACTTTAACCCGTTAACACTCGGAAAAAAACTTGTTTGCTAGAATTAAAAATATCTTATCTTATGATCATTCCCGTTACATGAATGGTTCCAGTGTTTCATCAGACACTTCTCATTTGAGCATCCTCGAACAGAGAAATAGACAATATTTGTATAGTGACAACATTGGCCTACTAAAACTAATTTTACAGTCTGCTTCATGGCAGTGGAAGGTTCTATTAGTTTATAGTTTCTTTCATTAAATAATAACTGGAGCTAATTACCTTGATCGATTGGGACTTGCGGGGGTGGAAACTGGTTTCCTCTTGGTCTTCAACTTCTGCTTGCTTCCTGGCGGCTCCAATTTGAGGCTGTAGCTCGAAGATGCCTTTCGTGAGAATTTGAATGATGGTGACTATAATCATAAAATGTGTGTGTAAATCGAAATATCTTTCTTTGGTCTTACTTGATAAAGTTAAAATTTCGTTTTATGAAGAGAAGTTCAAGTGGGAAGTTTGTTATAGTCATAGATAGAGATTTAGGTCAATGAGTATAGACATAGTGAATATTGACAGGATACAACATTGTAGCTAATGTAGAATGCAAAAAAACTTACGCAACATTCTCGAAACTGTTTAGCATCGATAGGCGAAGTGAAATTCAACCCCCAGGTGTCGTTAGTCATAGGGTCCTTCCAGTAGACAAAGCATTCGGAGGCCTGGCCGATGCGAGTTCCTGTAAAAATATTAGTAATTAAATATACCTAAAGGTGTAAAGAATGTTGTAAACGTTACGTCAGACCCATTTTAGTTATTAAAGGATTTGATACGCATTTATAAGTGATAAGCTCAAAAGTAATTATTTAAGGGGCTTCAATATTAATAGTCCATTAAACTCTAAATGTAGGAGAAAGTTTGATAGTCATACGTTAAAGAGAAAATGTAAAAGCAGTAGGTATTGGAAGCCAACCTCTGTCTGATTTATCTTGTTGCCTGACAAAGCAATACTCAATATACAATTATGGGCTAATATGACTATTTTTATCACTGTCTTCTGAAATCAACCGCGATCTGTATGGTTGTGAGCCATTTGGTTGCAATGTAGATGTACTAGATAAAAAGAGTATTCTCAGTTTTTTTACAGCTATTACGGACATTTATATGGGGCCAAGATGACTCTTAATACCGAATATCAGTTAATGGACTTGAGTTATGCTACTATATAACTAGTTTTTTTGTAATAACAGTAATGGTATGTTGATAAATTATACATTTAATAGGTATGCCATATCAGGCTTAAAATAAAATTATCAAAAGAAACCTTAAATCATTAACAAAACTAACATTGTTTGATGTTATTAATAAACTTGAAAACGGATGTTTCAATCATTAATCACTGCACTAGGCGCTAGTTTGAAATAAATTATTCCTGACATTCGTTAGAACAATTCTCGTAATACTACAAACAAAAGGAATGATTTCTACTACCCGTTTTGCTTACAGATGAAAATTTCGGTCAATCGCCGCCTGCGTAAATTTAAAACTGGGTTACAGCAGCGCCTAGCGTATACTTTTCTATTAGTAATACACGAAACTCTCGCTCATATAATCATCTACTGGGATGGAGCACTTGAATTCTTAATTTGAAATTTATATGCTAAGATAATAATAAAGCCGTACCACATTTGTTTTGACTCGCGTGTGGTAGTATTCTATACAGAACATTTTATAATGTATCCGGTACTTATGTACCCAGCTGAAACTTTTAAATAGGTTTTGTTGTTCACTAAGTAGTACTGAAAAACTATTATATCATGAATATGCATTTGTAATGTCCTCTATTTGTGATTCCCTATGATAATTAATATTGTCAGTGAACATTTTTTTTTTACTTTTTATTACAAGTATGCAGTGTCGAAGGCAGGGAAATGTTAAATAAAAATATTTAGAGTCATTCTTAAATGTATAAAAACATAATCATTATATTCCTCGTAATTATAGTCCATACTTCCATCCCCCGTAAAAAGTATACATATATTTTCATTTCATATCAAAATTAGGTACGGTGAAAATAACTATTTATATATACTGGTATTATTCTTTTATAGTTAATAAACTCACCAGGCTGCAGTAGCCTCACGTCAAGGATCTTGTCGACCTGAGAGTTGTACGCGGTGATGTGGAACACGCATTCCGGGGAGTCCTGGATGCAGGTGATATTGACTGGTACCAGGTCTTCGGATACCTGCTGCCACTTCACCGAGCCCCCACCGCTCGCTGATACGTGGAATACTTCGGCCCATAGTCTGTAAGAGATATTCAGTTAGCAACAGTATTGTTGGAGCTCTTGTATGCTTTCGTACGGCTTGTATTCTGGCTTGTAAAGCTGTCTTACGGCAATATCGAAAGTTGAGTATTGACCTCAATCCTTTAACGACCGACTACTGAGCACGTGTGTCTGATTTAATTTTTTGCCATGAGCAGTTGTAGGCAGTGGTTGAGAATTAGAACCAAAATATATAGAGGACAAGGCTTTTTCTTTTCATGAATACACATTACTTAATGTAAGGTGCTGTTAAACATGCTTTATTTTTAAAAAGACGTAAAAGAATTACATACTTACCAGAATATTTCGAGGAATATTAGTAAAGTATGCTTCAAAGCTTATGTCGCTATTCAAAAGGCTTAAGTCTTGAAATAGGCAAACAGAAATAGCGACATCGCTTTACACTATTTATAGATTTTCCGACCGTGAACTATTGTTAATCCAACCTTCATATATGTTGCAAATGTAACTTCCCATAATATAAGCTAATATTATTAATTTAATAGACAAATTCAAGTCTACTACACAAGTATTTATTGCCTTATGCGTTTGTTGTTATATTTTGAGTATTGAGGGTGAGTGAGGATCCATTCATATAGGTACACGTATGTGAATAAAACTACGCGTTCACATACAAATTTCTATCCGCCCACGTAGTTTTCATTGATATCTTGTTAACATATGAATAGGGACTAAATTGAGACCTGAATGCAAGTACTTTCTTATAGCGCAGTCAATGTAGGTACCCATCTGATTTTATTAGCGTAATAATATGATAGGTAGATATTTAATTTCGTTCAAAATAAGAAAAAAATATACGTTGAGCAGCTAACAGTAAAGGTTGTTTTTAAGTACAGGTACTTTCCTTACAATTAAGGCCTAAAGCATACTTCAGCACACTGTAACTTATTGGTCAAAGTTTCGGAGCTTTAAGCTGTAAGCTGACATACGTAGCATGTATCGACAGCTTAACGTGAATAAAGAAATTTTGTCTGTGGTAATCACTCATCCCGTTAAAGACTGTAGACACAATTGCTTAACTTTATCGAGCCCTGACCGATATAAGGTATCAGTACCAGGCTTTATTTCAGTAGGTACATTTATATCAGCTGTTCAATGTACTAGACATAGGCCTTTCTTAATTTGCGTTACTTTATACGTCTTCTTTAGGTCTGACCACCTGATGAAGGGTATCCTGTGCTCCTTTTTATGATCTGTGGTTTCCTTTCGAAGACTTTTCTACCTCATTGGTTATCGGTCTTATGGGCTATATGGTTAGCTAGTGAACCCGCCCATACTTCGCTTAAGTGTACCTTTTACATGTTAACCCGCGGTAACAAAAACGTTTCCCTAGACAAAACTATGCTAGATTAAGAACATAAAGCAACAAATATGCGAAGTTGTCATAAGAGTATAAACGATTCAAACAAATGACTACTGCAGTATTATGTCAGCCATATTGAAAGTCATGTGATGCAATGATAGAGAAGTCCCATACAAACTTTAAATTATAACTTATGATAGAGTGGACCAATTCTAAAAAATAAAGCCTAAGTAACACCATGAATGTATTTCATCTATTGTTCTGTCAAATAAGTCGTTCTAGCTTGATGTTTCAACCACACAGACAAAAAGATCCCCCAATTTTCTTTTTTAATTTAAGCATAGAAGATAAAATTTCCATTACCTCAAGAGGTGTCCGTCGCGTCGTCGCGCGTTTTGCCACGGGCTGTCTTCATAGCGGTACGCCTTGCGGATGATGGGCGCGCAGGAGCACGACGAGAGCTTATTGCCCATCGTGCGTGTTCCGCACTCGGCGCACTGAACTATGCTGCCTGTGACCAAATAATACGATTTAATACTTATATTTGTGTAATCCGCTAACGACTTTTTGAGTATATTCGTTTCCTAACTCCCTTTTAATGGTTTAAGATTTAGTATTTATGTTTGTGTACTTTGCCACCTACTTTTTTGTCAATGTGTTTTCATATTCCCTTTTAATAGTTTGCCGGGAAGAAATGGCTATGTAGTGATAAGCTCGCCTAATGTTCTGCATTTCTTATAAGTGTGTTATGTTCTTTATGCATTATCTGTATAATCTGAAAACAATAGTGTTTAACTATTCTAATTTTTTTTTTAATATCTATAAATGCAGGTTTGTGTCTAGAAAAATGTTCTAAATGTGTGTCCCAAAAAATGTGTCTACATATAATCTATTCAGTGGTCAATATTAAATGTAAAATCTTCAATGGCAAGAAGAGGTAGCTCTCTCAAACATTGTGTACAAGCTAATTTCCCATGTTAATATTGCATCCTGCTGAACAACGGATGGGGTTATAGGGTATGTATCCTATTAAACGACGTTTCTACGTTTTGTCACGCGCAATCAAATTTCAACTACACTCATGTATGGTGGTAGGTTTATTTTTACTTGAAGGGTTGCCACCCTCTTCCTATTAGAATCAACTGATTTTACGTATTTCAGGGGTGTCACAGAGTTAACGTAACAATCTATTTTCCTGTCTTGTACTTGCCAGAAAATAATGGGAGGTAATGATTGTTTTAAGTAAATAATATTTGGTTGTCAATGTAATTACTTAATTATTAATTTTACTTTGATTTATAATATCATTTAAATTAATTAAGTTGGATTAGACTAACGTTACTAACATAGTTCATAAGAAATTGTATTATTAACAAATATTATTATTATGGACTGAAATAAATTGAATTAAAATGAAATTTAAAACAAAATCCATTATTATCAGTTATTATTTTCATCACCAGCAAAAACTCAATTTTATTTAAAAATAGAGCTCGTATTATTATTGGTTCATTATTAATTAGGCTATAGCCGTTATCCAACGGGATTAGTTTCAATTTGATTTTCATCAATACAATATTATCTAGAAATTGTGCCTATCATTCGTAATTAATCCGCCTCAAATATTAAATTTGTATTTGAGATTATAATACACAGTTTTAAATTTTAATGATTTTAATACAAGTTTCATTTCCGAATGGTAATATTACAATAATTATAATACACCTTATCCATCACATATTTCGAGCTAAAATTCATAAGGTAGATAGATCTATCAATCATCAAAATTGATATTCAATTCAATGAAAATAATTTTATTATTGTAAAAATTGCCCCAACCGACCTAAGTGGATATTCGTATTTTTTAAGCCTGTGATTTGATACGTACCTACATCAACATCTATAAATAATTTGTTAAATTAGCTATATTGTATGATATTTCGTTTATTTTTAGTTTAAACTTTATTAGATAAACTTTGTGTAGGGAGATAAATAAAATATTTTTTGTCATCCATCTCTTGCCTTTAATAAAGAAGAAATACAACGCAGAATCCTATAGATTATAGTGCGGGACCTACGCTCTTAAACTTGATAGTATCATGCATGAGCGTAGCGATGTGACAATTATAGGTTGCGATGATGATTATAATGTAAAGTTTTTTAGTGTGAGTATGTAAGTATTACAATTAAGGGTTGCAATTATGATACCTATATGTGAAGGTTTTTTGTGTGAGTATGTAAGTATTACAATTATGGGTTGCGATGATGATACCTATGAGTAGGTATATGTGAAGGTGTGAGTATGTAGGTAAGTAAGTGAGTATTACCCGCGGTCCCGTGATGTCACCAGGTTCCATCGGAGCGCGACAGAGAGTGTCCGCGGTTGAGACTCTGAGAACGCTGTGTGCCGTGCCTGTAGTGGTGTTTCACGCCATGCTGAAATTATCATATCCCTCTTAAATTACATTACTTCCTGACTTACGACCTTTTTAACCTATCTATTTCTACTGCGGTAAAAATGTAATTTACTTTGCAGCCCGTAGCTTTCTGTTAATCGAAGATAATTTTTGTTTGACTATCCACTGTAGTACATAGATAGATTATTATACAGGTCGTAGCATATTGTAGTGGTTTTTAAACGAATTCACAACACCCAACATCAATAACTAGCTAGACTTCCAACAAATTTTTATTGTTTAACACTTTGTTTTAAGGGTAGTTTTGCAATAACCCACATAAAGAAATAAACGTTTTTATCCGTTTACTTGCAGTGCATACGGATGCTTAGGTATAGGTTATATAGAGATGTGTAAACATAAATTTATATAACTAGTTTATTCATATTTTAAGGGCATAGGTAATTGGTGAAATTCACGAATTTATCTTGAGTAATTGAATAATTAACATTTCATGAAAATAAATACGCATGCAAGTACAGAATCTACGCACCACTTCTTTATTATGTTTAAATTCCATTAAATTATTCATTAACTTTAATTAAATTCCAGTGGTAATAAGCCGCAGCTACAGGTTAATTTGTTTTGTTGAGGATTAACACTGGAGTAATATTCATAGCGAATTAAAAACTGAGTAACTACATTAAATGATGTTAATTATAATTAATCCAGTAATACAGTGTTAATTTTAGTCACTCTTAAATTATTATGATAAATCATGTTCAGATTTAAATGGATTCCGTGGTATGTAGAATTCCGACCATTTTAATTAAAAGCATAATAAAAACAACAGTAATACCACACAGAAACAAATGTGTATGTCGTTAAATCATGAATGTCAAATGAAGTGGACATGCATGGCCTCGAATGTTGATTAAATGTTAATATTAAATATAAACAGCTCTTTATTTATTTACGTGTTATTAGTAATTGAACATGCTATTCCATAGTTTAAGTACATATTAGTAACTCCATGCGTCGAGTTTAACTCACACCTGCATAATGTCGTGGATTGCGCAAACTTTACGCAAATTATTCATTCACGCGTACTATGTAATTTATTTATCAATGCTACTTTGGTCATACAATGTCTATGGTTCACCGATTTGTATACATATATTTATATAGATATATGCGTCTACCAACGTCTCAGCGTCTCTTATTTCAAATCAATATTGTATATTTGTTATCGACTTGTTGTTATTGTCGTAATATTCCTTAAGCATAAGGTATTAAAATTTTATTGTAACAATATAGAAATTTATCGCTATGGTAGATATTGTCGTTGATGAATATTCATGACTGTAAACTTGTTTACTGTTCGTTTTTCAACAAAGTAAGCCAGATCCGAGAAAAGTCCAGAATGACAGTATTAGCTTCACTTGTATCTAGGAAGCCTTATAATCTAAATAGAGTGACTCTGCAATGTATCAAACGCATGCGTTCATTGTATATAAACTGCCTCGTATCAATAAGGGTCGTTGTAGTCGGTTATTCTGTTACCTATGAGTTTAATGCCAAAAGTTTAATAAATAGTAGGTACTTATAAAAGCAACACACGATATAAAGTGCCGAACAGTTTGCTATCAGTTAATAGGTATTGATTTTCAGCCGGGCGTCTAAGTCTATGCTATCAAATTGTAATTAAAATTCAAGAGGCGCATTTCGTTCTCGTCGGTGGGTCTTCAATCATGATAGAGTAATCTATAGGGATATAATATGAGTCAGCCCAGTTTGTCGCTACATTAAACTGTCCAATCGTACTAGATATCCAAGGTAGAGTTCATGATATTTTGACTCTACAAATTGAGGGCATTTGCTTTGAACATCTTATACTATGCTATTTACATCATGTTGTGCTTAGCTACTGCGTACTAGAAACATAATCCGTGGTTATATTACGATGATATCATAAGTATTTATGACTTACATACATGTGGCTATAATACAAATGTTCCTAATCTTGATCACTATCACACGTCAACTAATCAAACATCAACATATATTTAACAACAGTTAATGTAAACTCACAAAACTATCATAAAATCTCATACCATTTTATCAATCAACGCCTAAATATAACACTCCAAAATTAAATATAGGTACAATACAGTTATTTAACAGTTTATTTAAGGAATGTGTGAGCATGCATACGTAAGACATCATATTGTTACTGTGCATAAATTTCTTATTTTATTTTAAAGAATTCCAATTTAGAGTTTAGGTTTAAGGGCGTAAAATGTCCACAAAACAGACATCACGAAGGGGAAAGGGATACAAACACTCCATGTGCAAATTATAAGGATATTACGAACCTCGAAGTTGTTCCAATTTTGCGCAGTAAATTTAGCTGCCTCCACGCTTTCTTTCGCACCCATAGTTACAGTATTGTGATATCACTCGTATGAACTATGACAATTCGGTTTCGATGCGAATGCTCTGAACGTTCGTGACACTAGATTATGCGTGCTACGACTGTGCTCTCTGGGGAGAGTCGGGCTGAATAAGCATTAATATACCTCTATCGCTGCTCGTTCGAAATGTTAAAAATTCACGGCTCCGAATAGAATATGAGGGAAGTGAGTTGCAGCGAGCGAGCGCACAGGGCGGCGCGGGTGCAGGCGCGGCGTGTAAACACCGCCAGCTGGGTCGGAGCTGAGCGGAGGACCGCAGCCCCGGCTCGGCCGCACGGACGATCGACCCTACGCGG
>LGAG01000427.1:416186-440185 GCA_001278395.1 Lerema accius | reverse complement strand
TATATCAATTTTTATACAGTTCATCTTTTTATTCACTTGTGTAATATTTACTATGACTAATTCGACTATTATGTAGGGGTTGGGATAGTGAAATAAAACATATATATTTTTTGCGCTATATTTTTCTTTGAAAAATAAAAAGAAAACAAAATTTAAACTCTAAACATAAGAAATACAAAACCCATATTTACTCGGCAAACAGCAAATATAGAATGGAAAATAATTATAATCGCTAGACTTTGTATATCTTCACTATATTAACTTATCATAAACTCTATGTAACTTCATTAAATTATGAGGTAGATGATTTCAAGTAGTCTTTAAAACCTTAAAAGCTAAATTATTCCCATAAAGTATTAATCTAAGAACCCGTATTTGTTACCTCATAAAATGTCTATGTCTTCTTTGTACGTTATTTCTGTAACAAAATGAATTTAATATTTTTTTCTTTTCAGTATTTATTAGTATACTGAGCCATTCCAGTCCTTCAGTCAAATAATATTAGTAAACCATGAATTTAACAAATGTGAAAGAAATTTAATATATTTGTTAGACATCAAGTTCGAAATAGGATATAATATTAAAAAATCTGATATGATTTGACATAGCACTTAAAATTAAATACTTTAACGACATAAATTTCTAAAATTAATCATTCTTAAAACTTATCAAAAATCGATGGGTTGAAGCTATTTACGTTATAATTCATGTCAAAACATTATGCGTAAACTTAAATTATACTTTTATAAGAGACACTCAATGTAAAATGGTATCTGGTTCTACAAGTCCTGTAGTTTCAGAGGTAATTTTGACACATTTTGTATTGAGACATTTTTGTTCTTACATAAACCTAGATAGTAATTAAAAACCTGGCATCGTGTTTCGTTGTAAGCTGTAATAAACACCTACAGTTAAAATATAATAACTTATTAAGATGTAGTCTTGTTTTCAGTAATGACAATAATAATTGTTTGTGTAAAACTGGCATAACCGTTTCAATAAATATAAATAGGATAAGAAAAAAGTAATTAAGTACCTGGAATACAAAAAAACCAAAATTGCATAATCAAATAATATAATTTAATTGTTATTAAATGTATTAATCTCTGAAATCGCTAGTTTAGTTAATAGAAATTACTGCGATTAATAGTAGGTATGTTTCATCAAAACAAACATTTAATAGGCTTTAAATTAGGACCGAATAAATGGTATTATACAGATGATCTGTACGTACGAAACAGTCACAATAAGATTGAAAACATTTCAGATTTGTTGAATCGCTTGGTAGCTATTGTGAATTGCGAGTAGTCCATATAGACAAAGGTGAATTTCTAGTAGAAAAAAATAAAGGTGTTAGTTAATTCATATGCTTGTGGTTGTTACCATCCCTGAATCTGTAGTGGATCGTGGGTTCAAAATAATTATGAATTTTAGTTTTTATTCTGGATCTAAAATTTGTGATATAGGTACTATGTGTTGTCCGAGGCACCCACGGCACAGGGAATCTTAGTGTAGGGCCATGAGCATTTAGCGTTGTTTATTTTCGATTGTTTGTGTTATTGTCACTTGTAATTGTGTTATTAACTCATGTTATACATTTTTGACTATGAAAATAAATACAAAAACCATAAAACAATTTGGTCATCTTTTTCTAATTAAATATCTTTTGTTTTTCAATGTGTTAATATGATTTAATATCTTAATGACGCTTCTGTTTAAATTCTAATTCAAAATAAGTTATTATTGCAACCATTTTCATATAGGCTTTGGCACATAAACTTCAATTAGATTCAATAAATTATTGTTACTGACTGTTTGAATTGTAATTAATACTTATTTTAAAACTCAACATTTAAAAGTGGATTAATTTGTTCTTCACTGTAATGTTTATATTTGTGATATATTTGCGAAACTATGACGCGTTTTGTTCAATTGTTACAAGGTCAATTTGCGTGTATATTGCGCAGATAAAAAACTACTAGAAAACAATAACATGGTCTTGAGTAAGGTCAATATTCGGCATACTAAATCTGTCGTATGTGTCCTTTTGTTTTGATTAATTTTGTTGTCTTTATGATTTGTAAAATCGATTGTGCATGTTTTAATCGTTGCATTTACATCTGTGCATTATAATATAGGAAAACCTAATCATTATAAGACAATAATTTAGTGATATTAGAGGTATTTCATATTTAAATTGACAAAGTAGGTATGTACTACTTAATATTTTGTCTGTAAGTTTTTCATAGCCAGTCAAAATATATCTAGCTTACTTCACTAAAAGTAACATAAATTGGTCGTAATATAATATAGCAACAAAATTATAATAATAATATAGTCATAAACACACACTAACTTTGGGTATAAAGTAAAATAAAAAGGTATAGACACTCGAACACATAAAATTTGTACTTAAGTTCAAACTTAGATATAAATCTATGAGTAATTACTTTGTACCTAACGGATTTGTACTCCTCAGTCTTGCATATAATTCAATAATTAAAAGGTACAACGAATATTTGTAGTAATGAGGTAGATTTGTTCCATAACTTATTTATGCGGTAAACTACAAACTATGTTGATATTGCAGGCAGCAATTCCCGGTAAATCTGTTAGTACCAATGCAGAAAAGTGTGTACTTAAACATCACTGCGGATGTTAATTAGGTGTATAATCTTAGATAAATGCTTGTAAAAGTAAATGCCACCAGGAATTAAGAACTTTTAGGTATACCACAGTTAAGTGGTTTTGTACTTTGCTTAAGTATTTAGGATTGTTGGGGGCTGTCTTCTTGACTTCCTTGGGAAGTACTGGTGGAACTCTTCGACTGTGATTCGTCCTTTTTCTTTTCCACCTGAAATATCATAGTAAATTACGTGAATGAGTAAAGGATATTAGTATAGCTTTATATAGAACTGTTTGTTCAAGTTATGACATAATATGTGTATGTTGAAATTTAACATAATTTTCACAACGATATACCCCCGACATTACCTTTACCTATTACCATTACGTATGTTGCTAGTGGCATTGATATTTAGACCCCTCGGTTGGTAGGTAAAGTTACAGAGCCTCTGATTACGTAAGAAAGAAGCATTTAGATTATGAGTAAATGAGATACAACTTAGCAGTAGACTGAAGCTTTAAAACATATCTTTGAAGTATAGAAGGCATAAAAAAATCTAGAACTTTGTTTTCTGACTCAGTTTAGGACTGAGTTTATCGTGAAAAATCGTTGTTTGAATTTAGTCACTGCGAAGTACAAAATAAGGAGCATTTTTCAGTGAAGTATCAATATTAAATAGGTACCTTGATAGGGCAGTCAGCGATGAGGTGATCTTCGCTCTTGCAGTTGTGGCATCTCTTTGGTTGTGGCCCGATGCTGCACTTTGCGGCTATGTGGTTGGCAAATTCCCCGCAGTTGTAGCAGCTAAAAATTAAAAAAGATTAATAAATTTATTGATTTTTGTTTTCATTTACCAGTATTACAAACCTATGAAACTTTTCTTTTGATAGTCGTTAATGCGAATGGAAAATGAAAGTAAACTTTCTGCTACACCAGATTCAGTGGGCACAAATCCCACATAACCCGATACAGGTATTTTGAGGAACAGTTTTTGCTCGAAAAAGAAGGGAATAGGCAACACCTTATGCCACAAACGTTATTAAATGATACTAAAGGGACTACACGAAAAGAAGGTATGTCCCATCAGAATAAAAGTGTATGAGTAACCTTATAAGAAAAGTCACAGTAGACTGATATAAACATTTACCGTATTTTTCTGAACCTCTTTTTGGACAACGGTCGACGATGTGAACCCTGACAGTCCACAGAAGATGGTCCGGAGACTCGCGTTGCTTCAAGCCCCTTGTCGGATTCCTTGCATTCGAATTCAACTTCTTCTTCATCGCCCAGTGATCGAAAACCGGGCATTTGTATGACGCTCTGAAATTTTAGAAAATGTATATTAGATTTTATCAAGTATGGGTTAGCAATATTATTTTTCTTAAATATGTTTGTGTTATTTCTATGAAAAGGTGACTTCCTTATTGGTAACATTTTAACCTTAAGACGCTTACAAATATTCCAACCTGCTCTACAATACATCCTGTAATAGAACATGATGTAGTTTTTCTTCTAAAAACCCACTATACATAGTCATCAGTTAAGTAAGTATTTTGATAATTATTGAATACGTGCCTGACATATCCCTATTCAATTGTTTTAAATTTTCCCCTTTACTCATGTAGGAGCAATATGGAATTCCCTAATCACAAGAAATAGTTTACCTTATCAACATCCAACTGCGTAGTCATGACCTAATATAAATTTTACCGCTAGCGTTGTTGCAGTTGAACGAAGCATGAATTTGGTGGCGTAAATGTATAGAAAAAACATCCGGCCTTGATAAGCTGAACAAACAAATAAGCACACTATCAGGTCAACCGCTAGATACGACAGCGTGTTTTCTCAATGGATTTATTTTTTACTATAACGGACTACTAAAAAGCTCGTCAAAAAAAATTCTTTAACGACATTTCGGAGAAACTATTAAACCTAACAACAAAATGTTCTCCAATAACAGAACAAAAAGTTATCGATCCCATTATTTCCAACAATAGTGCGTGCGAGACGATGACGATCTTTAGTATAATTTTTTGTTTTTCCTTCTCATTATCACCCAATGAAGACTTATAGGAATGCATCCTGCGCTTACTATAACAAAAAACTTAAAGCTAAGTAGCAAAGCAAGTGATATTTAATCAAACGCGCACTTACTATAAATGTATCACTTATAATGCACACATTATAATCCTGTGACAACACTTTTTTTCCTAAGAGTTACGTTTCGAGAGTATGAATGTGTGCATGAAGTCTATTTGGAACGCGATATAACCTAAGCGGTTTGGAGGATTTCAATGTGTAGGGTAACGTTGCGTGAGAAACGTAAGCTGTAGTTAGTATAATACCTAATAAGTAATATGTATATTTAATTACTTTTTTATAGTAACATAAATTGTGAATGTGGTGGCACCCTGTAATTGTGGGTGCACTACTAAAATCAAGAGATTAGATTATGTATTAGGATATTGATTTTAATTTCGTATAACCTGCGTTGGGTGTCCAATTAATATCTAAATAAATAAATTATAAACAAGCACCTGATGAACGAAGACGTCTTGACCTCCATCATCGGGGGTGATGAATCCCCATCCTTTCGCCACATTAAACCACTTGCATCGACCGCGCCGCGTCACTCCCGTCACTCTGCTTACGCTTGTGCTACCCGCACCTGCAAACAAATTAATTATACAATGATTATTAACTCTAAATAATAAAAATAAACGGTCTCTACTCCAGCTGATAGTAGCAACAGTCCATCTGGAGTCGGACACCTGCAACTTTCAAAGAAAGGTCGGCAGGTGCCTCGATATTGATAAATGAAAATTGCCTTAAATAGCATTAGTAATCTATTTCAGAAAACTACGATTTATTTAAGTTACCGCCCTCACTTCGCTTTAGAAAGCCTATGCCTTTAGTACACTCCTATAGATACTTAGCTGATAAGACGACAAAAAGACAAAAATTAAAAAAATAATTCTTACAGTCTATTTCGTCAGTAATTGTTACCAATAATAGTTTTTCTTAAATATCTCTGTTTTAAAAAATTGATTACCATTTTTAGGTGCGTGCGTCCTACCTAAAGAAACAATAATCGATTTTTGATTAGGAAGATAAATATTTTGCACGAAGTACTAAAATATTTGCAGTCGTAAAAAATGTCAGACTAAATATAAACTACAGTCATGAATCACGTACCTAAATTTACGCATTCCCTCTATTGTATTCGTATTCTAATGTAAAAGTACTGAATTAAAGTGCACCGATTGAATAAAATAAAGTGATGCATTCACAAACAAAACGCAAACAAATCTAATATAATTAAATCGCTTTATAATACAATTTAAATACACCTAATTTCGGGCTCTATTGGTATTAATTCGAAGATATATGAACTTACGAACAACCATTTATTGAAGCTTTCTCTAATTGAATTTTAAAACGTAATGTAATCGACTGGTTGTGAGATTGCATTAAGTGGATCGACCCCTCCTTTTGAATGCATACATACATACTCAAGCATTTTACCGTTCGGAAATCTATTAGCAATAAATAAGGGCCCACGATCGTTTACAGGACTAAGCAAGGGTATGCTATTCCCCTTATCGGCTCCTTTACAAAAAATAACGTGGGAACCGAGAGAAAGAATGAAGTCTTCTTTTTATATTTAGATATCGTATGTTGAGGTTGAAGACCTCGTTTTAAACAAATTATTACATTGACTGACACTTGTTATGAACGAATTGATATTTTATTTCTATTTTCCAATAATAAATGTTTGTGTTAAGTTAATAATAGCGTTATTTTAGGGACAAGATGTCAATGTTTTTGTATTTTGCGTGTCAAACTATTAGTCTCCGTAATTTTCGTTAAACAGTAGTCGTAATATTTTATCTTTCTTACAGCATTTTCTTTGATGAACCAATCGCTGACAATTTTTCCATATAACATGACAAACAAGCCGCTAAAGACGCCGATTCATAACAGCGAACTAAAAGTTGTAATGAATCATATCCTGTTTATAGTAATATGCAAAAAAACCTGTTTAGTTAACTCATTTCATCAATCTGTGATTGTTTGTTTGTATGACTAAGCGGCTTACAATTTCCTGAAAGGTGTATTGACAATGTTTAAAAATGTGTCCAATTCCGATTCAAAGTATCGTTTATGCCTTTTGATAGTATTAAATACCTACTAAGTAAGTAAAGTTCGCTGATGCTAGAAATAAAGGTCTTGACTGAAATGAAAAGTCACAAAATTAAACAGGTTTTTATTACTTTATACTAACTATTGCTGGCCTGAATACTTTCCAAAATCAAACAGGAAATCTATAGCAATTTGTCATTAATTATGCGGAAAAAATAAAAAATGCATCGTATTTGCGTCCCCCTTAATACTGATTTTCCACTTCAGATAGGATATGGTTTATTCGTCTTTTGTATTAAACAAAAAAGTTAAAGTTTAACAAAATTATCTCACTAATTGAAGACTGGCAGATTTCACACACACTTCAAAACTTACCAGAGATACTTTTAAGAAAACCTGTTTTCCATACAAACTTTTCCTTTATTTTAGTAAGCAACTATTGAGTTGTCTTTGACGAAAAACAAACCAGAAAACGACTTTTATTAATTACTCCATAGTTTAGAATAGTACAAAAATGGTAATAAGAGTGATGACTTATTGAGGTTGTGAAATAGTTTGATGACGATTCATCATAACGAACACCAGTTTACCATGAATCATTGTCCCACTCATAAAAATAAACCAAAATCTTATGTCCAATTAAGTGAGTACAGTTTTACGTATTTGTGATTGTGTGTAGGCTCCTCTTATTGTGACTAAGAGGTATACAACTTCCTGAAAGGCATATTTGTCATATTTAAAGAATGCGTCAATTCCGATTCAAAATATCGTAACTCGTACTTACGAGTTGGACTTCCATTGATTAACATTGCCAAATAATAACCTAAGTTCAGTAATTAAATATATTTCTAGGTTTATAGGTAATTTCTAGGTTAAATAACATAATGTCTGTTTAAAAATGATGGAGCTACCATTATTGGTAGCTCGGTTATATTATGATATACTTACTGATATAACTTGTAAAGAAGAAAAGTTCGTTGCAGGTTTGCTAATTCGATATAGATTTTATGTGCTGGTATGTAACAAAAGCTTAATATTTCGGGCGGCAACGGCGGCGGTAGGTAAAAGCGGCGGGCACACGTGGCGACGGCGGGGTCTCGAAGAATGTGTGGTATTTAGGTTACGTTTCTGGTACCTCTTCATTCATTGCCGTAACACTGCACCTTGCCGACTGCCGCGATGCCGCTCGCTCTGACTACACTAGAGGGAGAGCTAGCGACCTATTACTATTCATTTGCTTTTTATTACATTTTTAGTACACGTAGAACGCATGCAGTAATAAAATGAGGTAGAAAATTGTAAAAGAAATTTTGTTTGTAAATTAATGGTCTGATAAATTCGGGGAAAGGGCCGCTAATTATTACAAAAAAACTGCTGGTTGCTGTTGTCAATTTTTTAAATGAAATGAATATGTGGATCTTTTTAATATGTTATGCATGTTACTATAAGTGTTAAAAAATATAAGCAACAAGCAATCCGCCCTCGTTCGAATTTTGAATACTTAATTTCTATACTTCTAATAACTTTAAAATACTTATTCATTTTAATGAGAAATGTATACAATTTTTCCAAAATAACATTTAAGTTACATGACGTAAGCACCTAATTCTGTAAGTTACACGACGTAAGTACCTAATCCTGTAACTTACATGATGTAAGCACCTAATGAAGGTCAAGCTATCTTCTCTACCAAACTCCTGGTCTATGTCGGAGTACCGCAAACAACGCGTACCGCCGCGCGAGCCTCGCCTTCTCTCTCTATACCCGTTCTCAATATTTATTATTCCCTATACCGCATTAATGAGAAAGCGTAAATATTCATTCCGAGTTTCAGAGCTGTTTCATCATAATTGTATGCATTTTTAGAATACCTTTCACATAACATTTCTTTAAACTTTATTGATGGCAGTAAACCAATTCTCGATGTATGCTATTCATTGAGAACCACAATCACACGAAGCTTTCTTTTCTTCGACGTTTATTCATGCGTTATTGAATTTCCTGTGCCATTTTTGACCGTAGATTACAGCGAGATATTTAACCATATTCTAAACCTGATATTATGATGAAGTTTAATGTACTTATACCAATGTGTTGTATAAAATAATGTAGTATGTAAAGATGTACCTAATTTTAGGTAAGTATAATTGATTTATACAGACAATGTATTTGTTTATTTTAATGACAAAGCTAACATGGTTGTTGTAATCTCTTATCGCATATTATAAAAGTAAATAAAATAATTGAAAGAAAAGTAGGTATGGTAATTTATAGATTTAAAAAAATAGGTAAAGATAAAATGAATAGGTTTTTTTAAAGTTACGCAATGTTGAAAAAAATATGCCAAAAGGTGATGTTTTGTATTAATTTAACTAACAACAAATAAACTCAATAATATTATTAAGATTGAAAATAAGCAGAAACATTTTTTTTTTAAATCAAGTAAAATTACATTTATCTGCGTAACTATTTCTTAAAAGGAATTTCAAGTAGGTGTATAAGCCATAAAATTGAGGAAAAAATATATAATTAGGTATTTATTATATTAAAAATAGGTAAGTCAAAAGTGAAGTAGGTAATTAGCATCATTATTTGCATTGTATTAATTGCATAATATATTGCGGTATTTAAAACCCAATGTTTCGAGAATCCCCTAAGTTCATTGATACACGCTACGGCTCGCGTGTTTGTATAATTTTGGCCTGAATAAAATGTACGCTCAAACAACGGCCACTACCATCGTGTTAACGTAATGAACTGGGAAGAGAAATGTTTGGACAAGGCGTTCCAAAATGAACAACCACAGGCTTTTCCCCATAAAAGGAACTGGAACTTTAGCGCGGGTTATTTACACGTTACTACGATAGAAACCTTTTTGATTAACACCGGGAATGTGGAGACACAATATTTATTTTTCTCCTACGAGCTCTCTGATTCTGACAATTTCATTCAAACTGTATTACGTAGAAGATAGGTAGGTATACTTTTTTCGTACATACGAGTTATTTTAAATTCCATAACTTAAACATGGATTTAATCAATTACGGTAAAAATTGTTTGTACTATCGTACAATCAAATAACTGTTTCATTATACAATTACCTGTACAAAGAGGTTCATAAATATTTCAAGACAAAACAATAACACCTTATTATGGTAATTGTAGGTACAATTAAATAAATTTTTCTTTACACCTTCATAAATATGTAAGTCATTAAATAAATCATAAGTTTAATTTAGTATCTTTCAATGCGTTCCATATAAGTACACGTTTCAATTTAATTTTATACAAAAAGAATAAAAATTTAATTTAAAATAGCATGCATGCAATTAATTGTAATAATTAGTGAAAAGTGGTGTAATATTATGAAGTAGTTAGATAGATACATATTTGAATAACATTAACGATGATTTAATACCTTACATTTATTCGTATTGTTAGAACCGTGGGAGATTGCAAAATCGACGCCTATTAAAATATACCAAAGAAGTATTAAAAGCAAAGATTGATAGGGTACCAATGCACAATAAGTCAATAGTACACTAAGAATGAGAGGAGCCCAGAGTAATAATACTATAAGGAGATGAGTAAGTTCAGTCGCAGTGGCACGACATAAGCGCAGGCGCATCCGAGTCGTGCTCGTGTATCTACTCTGTTTACTCAGCAGGGCGCGTGAGTCGACGCCCGGCGCACCGCCCGGCCCGCGCCCCCAAACCCGCATCGTTGCACCTTCCGACACCAACCGTCAACAACTTTGGAATTTAAGTTTCATATGCGTGCTTAACTTTTGATTGCATTCCATTAGCCTTCCTCCAATATTTAATGATAAATATTCCCCGAGTTTCATTTTCAGATACACTGCTTATCCGTGCGCAGGAATTTCGATCCTTTCTATTAAGCGCTATCGATTCGCCTACTGACTTAAAAATACACATGGTATGGTTTTAAGAGGCTACTAAATAAACAACGCGACTAAATGTTCCTCGGTATTATCAAACCCAAAACAGACACCGTGACATTCCTGCTCTATTTAATTCCTTCGACGATTACTTAGCTATTTTAAAACTCGAGTAAATTTAAGCTTGACTTATTTTGAATGCCGGAAGGGGAAATACTATGCATATTTTACATCGTATATTTAAACACACTTCGCTACCATGAAACATTTTAATAATTATAGCATTTTAATAGTTATGGCCATTGTAAAAACACGTCATAGATAGTAGTTGAAATGAGTTAGATTATGTTGTAGAAGTAAAAGGTGCATTGACCCGCATACATGTCAATATTCTTTGAGTTGTGTTAAAAGTTTTATAGGCAATGAATTTTTACCTAAATTCTTTAAGAAGATAAATAACATTTTACGTAGTGAAATGCTGTTAATTAGTATAATAAAAGTTTGTAATTAATATACGTTTAAATTAGGATAGATTAGTTTCAGAAATTAAATTTTACATCTGCTAATTACTTATAGAGGATGCTTCTTTTTATGCACGTTAAAAGTCAAATTATGTAGGTTAGTGAGACACCTTTTCATGATAAAAATCATAAAAGCTACGAATCAATTTGTAGAGAGGGTAATTTTGGGCAGCTGTGTCTGATTTTAATAAACAGAATTGCGGTTGCTATAATGATGGGTCATAAATATTTAAAGTACTTTTAATTGGGAAATCATTTTTGTTGGTGTTATTTATACATTAGAGAAGTAGTTACGAGCAGTTGAAAAAATATATAGGCGGTTCGGTAGGTATTATATTTTTGGATATTTTGGTAGTTGCAAACATAGTGTAATAATATAGGCAGTTATTTACCTTGCATATTCATTGACTAAGTCGAAAATGTATATATATTTATATTTTTTTAAATCTCCTTCATTATAAAATACTTAGGTGAGTACCAATTTCTATACAAATCTCTTCAGAGGTTAAAGATTTACTGATAAACATCAAATTTTCATATTAATAAAAAGATTGAATAGAATCTATTTTATGTAAATTTTAAAACCTAGTAATTTGGCCATGACAGATATTCTTTTATCTTATTGCGCATTTGTTTATACGCGTCTATTCGTATAACTGAACTAAAAATATCAGAATGATTCATACTTAATTATGTTCTATTTTTTTCTAAAAAATGCCTCAACAGCACACTATACCGTGAATAATAAAATGATGAATGAGTTAGATAAGAGGTTTAAAACTATTTTGTTTACAATAAGTTTGTGCGTATTCCCAGTCATATGTGGTTAGTATTATAATTAATTTGTTTTCGTCAAGGAATCGCTTCGTTACGGAAAGCTAAGCTAGTAGTCGTACTCAAAACAATTGCTGTTAATTTTCTTTTAATTGTCATTTAAATGGTTGTACATTTAAGGATGTACTTAAACTTATGAATTAGATATAACATAATTTAGGACCCAATTTATGACGTTTTATAAAGTGAAAAAAATATGTAGATAATAATTGCGGAAATGCTGTTAAGTTATTCATGACGAAATTTTGAATTAATTTCCTTAAAGACTTTCGTAAAACCAAAGTATCTATCTTATAATCCTGAAAGCAAATGTACAAATAAATTTAAATATTTATTTCTAGCACAGATCTAACCGTTTTTAGGTAAAGCGATATAGTAAAATATTTTAATGAAAAGAGCGACTACCTCAAAGTACCTGCCTGCCGAAATATAAAAGAACGATTTCAACCCTATAATACGTGAAAACAACACACTCACGAATGTTTATTTAGCAAATAAGACATGCGTATTTCCTTTAAAAAGCGCGCGAATGTTAAGAAAATAAAAATACTTAAAACGTTGTGCCATTCACTACTTTTTGCTGTTATCAATCGCAGGTATGGAATTTAAACATGAATCATCGCAAGTGGCGCTTGGGCTTTAGGATCTTTTACTAGGAGTGAAAGAGACGGATGAATGTACCACCATTCAGGCTTAATTGACTGGTTACGACTTACGAATTCGGACCCCGTTGTAGAGATGTAACGTCACTTACTACCTATCGATTTTATAAAAATTCCCTGTAAGGATTTCATAAGAAACTTAACTTCAACGCAATATTAAAATTATATTTTGACATTATCGTTAAGTATTCAATTTAATCTATATTTCGAAAAATGTTTGTCAAAAATAAATATTTAACATCCGTTAACATGACGATATCGAACAGTTTCCATCACTACAGCTTTGGTATGTCAACGACAAAAACACGCAGTTGAAGAATGATGGGGAATGAAGATTACAATCCCCCGAAAATGCAGCCGGCTTAAACGCACACTGTCTTCTATAACGCACACAAATTGACAAGAAAGACAAGGGTTTCGATAATGAGCCTTATTACAATACGGTTAAGATTGAAGTGATCGACTGTCGCTTAATTGCATTCAACTCTGAGTACGGACTCGTACGCTCCTTAACAGTGTAGTAGGTACTCGTAAAATAGTAAACTATGCGGATGCGTAACAGTAAAATTAACTAATACTTTTTAAAATACATTGTTACTTTTTGTAAATAATAAATGTGCGTGTATCTAATCCTAAGTTATAATTTGTTTTGGTAATGAAACAGCTTTTTATTTATTTCAATCAAAAATTATAATTTACAAAAAATATATTTGACGAATTAGATTTCATACTTGAATGTACAAAAAAAATAACACTATTTAAATTGTATTGAAGCAATGAATATAAATAATCAAAAACAAAAAAGCCTGAAATCGCTACATAGAGAAGGCGTAATACAAACAAAACAAAGTTAAGTATAAATAATGTCTTCTCATCTAATAACAATGTTTTCTCATCTAATTACATAATAATCATTTACTAAATTAGATTGTTATTGTTGTTGTTGAATACGATACCAAGTAAACATGGCACGCATATGTGCGACATTAACGAGACTATTAACCTCAATTCAAATTATTTCAATGATGAAATAATTTGTAAACAGTTTCTATGATTGCCCTTCCAAGCGATGCGTGTCACACATCCGCTCGATAAGAGCCACGACAAATTCCATAGCAAAGAACAGTTTTTGACGTAAGTCGATCATACATTCAACACATAACGTTACCACGTGCGTACAAACGTATATAAACATCAGAAAATATTTTAAAAACAAACCGTAAAAAACATCAAGCATAAATAGACATTTCTAAAAAAATACCGAAGGTATACTTACTTGAAGACGGAACTGCATTTCCGCCTTCCCTCCCGCTCATGTTAACAAAAATATCTTTAACTTGCACCGCTAATATCACCTCCGCGTACTACCCATCTTCTGCGTTAATAAAAGGCACTCGTTTAAAATCAGTTCATTAAAATTAAACTTTTATGTTATTACTTTTTAAAAGTACTTAAAAACTATCAAAACTTAAAAGGTGCATGGAATTACGCGCGTGCGCGCGAAGCGAACAGCGACGCGTACGCAGGTCGACTGCATCGAAAATGAGTTGTAGTGGCGTAGAGTCGGCGACGCGCGTTAATGCGGTTGGTCCCTTCCCGGATATAGTCAAGCTAGTAGTTTTTAAAATAGAGAAGCTAACGGAACGTGTGAGCGGCCCGAAAGCGCCGGCTGTTTTACCCCAATCCAAAATATGTCACTTGTCGGCGTGCACAGAACAGAACTCGGCGTCCAAAGAAAAGGAACGACGTAGGCTGATGTCGGTGCGAACTACCACACCCGCCCGACCACTGCACCGTACACCAAACAACATTCTATCAGCTATACAAAAAACATTCCTAAAACGAAATGCCAATAAATTTAAGACGCCCCGTCACATTCAAAAGTTTGCCGCTCTGCCATTGTTTTCGTCATGTATAACTACACGTAATTCCGTACCGTTAATAATTGGATTCAGTCATTTATAATAGGTCGTAGAGCTTTATCAATGTTGTGCTACTTACGAAGTTGATAATAAAAAGAATAGTTGCATGTACTTTCTAATGAGTGACTACCAATTAGAAATGTAAAGTAATGTCTTTTAAAATTTTTGTATTTAACAGAAAATACTATGTATATCTTAAAAATTGGTTAGGGGGAATTATTATTAAATAACTAGATACTATACCTAAAGAAGATAGAGTGTTAAGAAATTTTGTAACTTACTTTATATCAAACAAAATTTTCGACTTTAAAGGTCAGGCTCTCCCGGTAGAACCATCTGTTATAGGTAAATGTATTTAGTAAAGTTTACAGTTGTCTATAGAAATAATGAACATTTGTTATATTTTGTATCAACAACTTTATACAGTTATGAGTGATGACTACCTTTAGGAGGTTTTTACCCAAAGGGTGCTAACGGAACCTATAACTATTTATTAGTATTTTCCAGAATTTATATAATTTTACTACAGACGTAGGCGGTGTAACAACAATTAGCAAAAGTGAAAAAATGGTTTAGGTAATGAGCGTCCATGCCAGAATCTGGTTATATTTCGGCATTTTCTGCTACTTTTTGCAAAAAGTAGCTTTAATAGCAACAAATGTTGAAAATCTCCGTGAATCTGCGCTGGAGAAATTTGGTGGAGTATGCTTTAGGTCTTTTCTTCAGTATCGTGGAGAGATTGATACCTATCTTATTTTGATGACAAGAATAGTGATTAATTGGTTGAAGGCAAAGTAAAAATTAAAAGAAAATCCTCGTATAAAAAAGTGCTTTTCGACTATAATATTGTATTAGTATGAAACTCTCAGCACTCCAAGTCCAATCGAACATTTTAAATTTTTTTCTTTGATTCTGGAATACATTATTATTAGGGTATGTCCTTACTCTAGATCACAAACTAAATCGAAACTCTAAGGAAACTCTACATTAGACTGTGAAGTTCTTTATATTTTTTATTTTTTATTAAATCGTATTTTATCTATTCATTTATTAAAATAAAAAGTGTATTAAATTGCTATCACCTTATCAGAATCTGCAACACACCAGATAATATACATTATTTGCCCGTTACTGTCATCATTGTTTTCCCCTAATTGGTTTCACTCCAAATGCTTCGGAATAGTCCCAATCCCTTTTGGGTCACAATGACTACTTCGTACTGTGACCACTTTTAATTAGGTAGGTTACCACTATTAAGTAGGTTAATTTAGTAAAGTAAAAGTTAACTTCAAAATTAGTAATACGTAACAGAAAAATAAATTACTCTATCGAAGACGTATAGGGCCGTCCGTTGTTTGTCTCATTGTTTATATTATTCTAAAAAGACTTTCTTACAGCTTTTAGTAACTAGTTTCGGCCATGAAGCAATAGCCATATTATTATCTTAAAACGATCTTATTTTTATTTTCTTACGTATTATCTTATATTTTTCTTATCGGTTTTATTACCTTAATGAAAAACAAAACAATAATGGTTTTGCATCCGATGCGCCTCGGTAACGACGAACTTATTGTTATATGCGCGACTACTAATATTGTATGTAGCTGAACTACAATTACATTTAACATGCTCAACTGAATGAATAATATAATTAGGTTTAATTGCATACACTATTCATGAAATACTGTTTGTTATAATTATATTTACGATTATGTCTTTTATTTGTTTATTTATTCATAATTGGACGACCTGATAACCACAAGCTGGTAATATAACACCCGTAAAATAAAATGAAAGAAATTAAAATTAAATTATGGACCGTAATACAAGATTATTTATAATTCATTTGCATTATGCTTATTAGGTTTTCCAATGTAGACGTAGGTTTGTTTTTTTTCTATCGTTAATAGTTTGTTTATAGAAATAATCTCCAGTATTACCATAGTGATGCATGAATTTTGCAAACACATACATTGTGGAAAATGCGTGATTTCATTATGATACTGTAATAAAATATTAGGTATTATATTTTAAATAAACCAAATATCTATTTATTTGCTACTTTAATATTATTTAATTTATTTTAACCTATATTTTATATTAATAATTTGATCAAAAATTTTATAATTATTAAGCTTCTAAACTGCCTAATTCAAATTAAATACTGAATAACTAAAATTGGCGCAAACAAATTACACTATGAGTAGTTTTATGTAATGTGGCTTACAGAAAAGGGTTATTCTCAGATTCCTCCGTTCTTTTGTTCTGAAAAGATAAGAATCTCTAACATTGATTCTCAAAATACTCCGCGAAATTGTTTATAAAATTAAATACCTCTTTTTTAATTCTCATCCTCCTCCGCAAGGTGTTACGTCCATTCTCAATATCCTCCGACGATCATTTTCGTCAATTCTCATTCTCCTCCGCGAATATACAGGTACAGTCAGATAAAAAGAACTAGTTCTCAGCAATATTAAATTATTTCATTATTTTCTATGGGAATTTTACCTAAGTATATAAATATACCTAAATATATAAATATATTTTACCTAAATCTACATCTTTCCATTATTAGTGATTATTAATGTAAAAAATAATAACAAACCCCAGTGCGAGAGAGACAGAGAATATTATTATGGCGTGCTTTGATGTTTCTCTAATGATCTAAGGTCTCCTAGGTATGACCAATAGGGTTAAGTATGCTATCTCATTTACCTACGACTTTAAGTAAAATGTACTTTTAACCCCTATTAGCGATGCGTATGTTTTGTTCATTATAGTGGGAAGTCGAAGTGAATTAGTCTACCTCTTTATTAACTAAAGAAAGCGTAATTACATTCATAAATATAGAACATTTCGGTGATAGTGGAGGTGCTACATTTACACAGTCTAATTTTTTTGATGGAAAAAGTAAGTAATTGATTAAACGAATTTTGACTAATCTAATTTTTAATTGTTGATTTTTGTTCAATCTTAATTCAGCCTGATTAAGACATACATGTTATTATTTATACTAATATAAGACATAGAGAATCATAATTACTGATTTTAATCAGATTTTTCCCAAAGACACTTTTTGCTTCTGACTGTACCGTTCGTAAACGTACGGAGTAGTTTGAGAATGGATGTATGGATTATTTATTTTTCACAAATTAAGGGACGGAGTGCTTTGAGAATGAATTTTAATTGCCTCGGAGTAAAATGAGAATGAATTTTTAAATAATTTTTTTTCACGGAGGAAACTGAGAATTAATTTCGGAGTACTTTGAGAATAACCCACAGAAAAATTATGAATGAATATTATAAAGTGTGTAACGGATGCGACAGTTGTAAGTTGATACAGCCCGTAAATATGATACATGAATGAAACAATTGTCTATTTTACACATTTTTTGTAAAGACTAAAAACCATATTATACAACAAGTTACCACAGACCAAAAAATATATAGACGCAGTCTTCGGAACAAGAAAGCGTAGTAGGAAAAAACATAACGTTAATAACAAATGATAACTTTTCCTGGTACATTTCTCGGCAGACCGTGCTCGGTGACATACACCAGATTGTAACAAAAAAAAGAAAAAAAATTGACCTTTTCTTTTTTGTTCTGAACACTGTGTCTATAAATTTTTTTGGTCGAGTAAGTTACATACTATAGTCAAAACCTACTAAATTGTGATGTGTTCTAAAGTTTTTATTTTATAATTTATCCATACAGTAGATAGTGAAAGGTATTGGATCCATGCAGCATTCTTGCCAACTTTATTAAATGTCTAATTGGCTTGTTTCCTAAGTTATAAGATTTTGAAGACACGAATTGAAATCGAAATGTAGTTTTCTTTACCCTATATAATATAATCAAGGAAGTCCCCTCACTGTCACGTTGACGAACTCGTCCACTGAACTCATTGTCACTATGTAATCCAAAAATGATTATTCACCAACAGTAAGTTCAACAATAGCAGTTTTACAAGAAATACAAGTTTTGAAAATAATGTAACTCAAATTATTGTCCTACTTGTCACTTTCTCCGGTCTTTCTAACACGAGTAAATCGGTTGGCAATTTTGTCCTTGTATTGCTCCATTAAATTGTGTTATGGAATATTATTTTCATTTTAAAAATAAGTTTCCGGAGTGCCACAGAATTGTAAGATGTTTAAAGATTTCATGAATCATGAAATATTTAATACTAATTATACTTAAGAATAAATACTAATATTTTTATGAAGGCTATAACCTTTATAAACATTGTTAAGAATTATTGGTGGTTAGGTTACACTATTTATCTGTCATATGAACCTCTTTTTTATCGGGCATCCAACCCGGGACTTTTTATTCGATCGACAGGATTCCAGTGCGTACATTCTAAAAGTGCTAAAAATACAATAAGTAATTATTTTTATATTTAAATTAATAAATATAGGTTAAAAAGTACTTCCAAATTTTAAAAATCACGTAATATGAATAACTATAAACGTTATAGTTACTTATTTTACACGTAAAGATAAAATAGGTACATAAGTATTTCGGACGGCTGATTCATCGTGAGTGATTTCTTGGAACAAATTCTTGCAAAACAAAATGTAAATGATAAGTTTCAATCGATGACGAATATCATGATCCCTAATAAGTATTATTCACGTTTATGATACCTACACGTTATAATGTAAATAACTAATTACCGATTACAATTATATTGTATTGTTATTAATTAGATTTTTTAACATTACTAAGGTTTATTCATGAAATAAAGTCGAAGATGCTAATTGTCAAAAAAACTAGAAGTTGTATTACCTTTAACAGACCATGATATTACCTATTTACGAGAATTGAGCGACATCTGTATATTAGAAGAAGACTTTTCTAAAGCTACTGAAGCTATGAAGTTTTATTATAAACCACTAGATGGCAGAGTAACGTTACGCGCTGCCATCTATGATTCTTTATTTGAATTAACAAGGTGTTGTAATGTCAGAACTGTAGCTCTCAAAAAACGCGCGTTAAATTTTTCACTTTACAATGCAGACGCACGCTATTGCAACTTGTATAGTAAACGTTAAGTTAACCCAGAGGGCCAGAGGTTATATATTTTTTATTGTAGGGGTTGGTTTTATACAAAATTCTATGTTGTATTAAATTACTCGCGTTAGAGACAGCGTAAGTAATAATTCAAACTCTAATAGATAGGTAATTTAACTTCTTGTAACTTGTATTTATAATGCGAATTGGAAAACAGACTTGCTTTTAGTTAGCAGGCAAGTTTTAATATTGTTTAAGTAAATTAATTTGTTTGTTGTGGAATTTAGTACGGCAATAGAAAGTAGTGTTTTTATTTTATTTTATTGAACCTTCATATTTTACCTTTGACCGGTTTAACAAAATAAGTTTTAGGTACTGAATTTTATAAATTATTTATACTATTCCCAAGGGGCAAAAAAGGAAAAAAAAATGCACCTAACGTTAAAAAAAATATCCACTATTTCAACAGCCACATTTGAGGAAATACTTGTAAAAAACCTGCAAAATATTCTCAGGTACTTACAGTTCTTAATAAACCGGTTGGCGTCACCATTGACGAGTCCGTTGGTGACGACCACGACATGGTGGGTGGTTGGCAGCGTCTTGACCTCCGGGTCGTACGCCGAGTTCCATGACGCCGCCGCTGCTGCCGCCGCAGCCGCGGCCGCACACACGCTGCACTCTGAAAAAAAAAGTTTTGTTTCTTAAAATGTGCAATATTGAATTAGGAATCTATAGTAGCTTTCGGGATCGATGTGATATTATCACGGAGGAAAAATTATATTGATGCAGTCAAAGAACAAAGAAGCGTAGTAGGGAAAAAACGTTAATAACAAATTTAATGATAACGTTTGCCGGTACATTTCTCAGCAGACCGTAAAAAAAAAGAAAAAAATTGTCCCCACTATTTTGTTCTGAATATCTGTCTATTATATTTTTTGGCCTGAGGATTTTTATTCAAGGTAGGTATTACCCTAATCAATTGTATCATATCTTTCAGTAAAGTTGTTTTAAAGTTGATTATTTATGATTTAATTTATCACTCTTTTTATTTTTATTGGTGTGTCATCGTTGTAATTAACTGTATTTTTAAGACGACACAAAATTTTTTTATCATATTTGACAATAAAATTGCAACAGTTTAGTACAACGTTTTATGATAGAAAAGATGTTGGAGATTGATTTATTTACTATTCGCAAAGATTAGAACATTAAAATTATTGTAACTTCTAAATCGATAAAAATAAACCTATAAGTAGTTAATAAAAATTAGGTAATTTCTTTGTTATGGCAAATAAACAATAGTAATTTTGTCGTCATTTCAAAAGTTACACTGTTTATTTGCGGCAATATATCAGTGATTACTTTATTTACTATCTGAGCTGTATAAGCAGACTTTTAATCTCTGAAATTCTAATAAAGTCATCATCTGTTCTAATAAGAATATTCGACAATTAAATAAATTAATTTAGTGGATTGACAATTAATTAAACGGATGTTTATAATATAATTTAGTGAAAACCAAAATGTGTAATAATTAAGTAATAATAAGTAATAGTATTTACTAATAGCTAGTACTAATTAACAGGAGAAAACCCTGAATGCAAAAATTGGGGAGGGGTTCGGGAATAATAATAAATCTTTATTTTACCTAATATACCTACCTACTTAATTCTACGATTTCCAATGTATATTTAATTATTAAGGCGAATAAGAAAACACTCTTATACATTTTTTTGGTGCTCATTTAGGTGTTATTGCGTTTTTTGTCTATTTTTTATGTTTGGTATTAAATTAATTCTAACTATTGACCAAAAATTGCGGAAAAATATTTTTATATTCATTATCAAATATTCCAGTTGGAACCCTAAAAGAACTTTTACTTTAAGTATTTCTTAAAACATTTTTTTAATCATGCATGGTTTATTTAATTATATATTTTTCAGTATTTTAAACTCTGTTCTAAAATCTTAATGTAGCTAAAAAAAATATTGAAGTTATTAAGGTAAATAAAGAATAATAATATTAGATATTTTTTTCTTTTTTAACAATTTTACTAATGATACTTTCACTGAAGGCGTGGCTTAGCTGAGCCTACTCCTTTAAGGCTTGCAAACCTCCTAATAAATAATTTCAATAACGTAACGCGTAGTTTTCAGTTACTTTAATACGCAATTTCTTTATTGCAATTGAAATAAACAATTTATGTATTGGTATGGTTTTAAATTTATCCACAACAAGTACATAATACACTCACCCTTCATATACTCCGCGATCCACCCCTCACCAAAAATCAGTATTCAGTCCAATCAGCACATAGCAAGTGGAAATATTAAACAAAACTTGCAACAAATCGATATTTGTATAAAACGCTCACTTCTATTGAACAAAACATAATTATTTTGAAGTAAAAAAATCACACTTCTAAGAATCGATTGTTTGTTACGAATGTTGCAAACTATTTTGTTTCACGGCTTTACTCTTTTTTAACAATGTATCTAAATGTTTGTCTTATTGTTTTCCTTTTTATTTAATTTATGAGTGGTTCAATTGAAATTGATACAAGTACAACTATCCCGAAAATATATGCTAGAGAAGTAGCTCGTGTGACGATTAGCAATGGACTGCGTGGTACATTTTGCGTGAATCTGGGGTGACGCGCACGGTTTGGGGATGCTTATTAGTAAACAGAAATCCCTCTCATGTGTAAGTTTTATACGTTATGGACATAAAGATAATTTAGATCAACAATTTTAATGTCTAAATTTATAAACCTAAAGATCTGATACAAATTAATACTAGCTTAAAACACACGTAAAAACAAATTTATTTTTTTTATAAATTTGTCGTTAGGTTTTGATATTTATCATAACATTTATAACAACATAAGAATAGCAAACGATATTGCCAGTGCCACTGACCCGGCCGCCCATAGAAATTTGTGAAGAACCTAGAATGAAACCTGTTATTATTAGGTTTTATGGAATATAGTAATAATTACTCTTTAGTAAGTGTACGTAATTAAGACTTAGTAGCTGTCCAATTAGTAATTTGTGCCGCTCAAAGTTTGCCAATCTGTGCGTTGCTATGAATAAAATCAATAGGCGAATTAAGTCCATTTTATGTGACCCAGGTGAAATACTGTAGGTGCTTTAAGTGTATCTAATATAATTATAGATATAATTAACCCGTCTATTACTATTTTGGTCAATGGTATATATTTATGCTTAGAGATACATAATTATTTGCAACAAATTACATTTAAGAAATCTTTATAGTTTATTTTTATATTCATCTGATTTAATTTTTTTTGTTTACTTTAAGTAGTTACTTAACTATACTATCATACATTATATAATATCTTTCAAATATTGCTAAATTTTCCCGGCAGGAACTTGGAGTTCTCATAAGGTGTTGGTTAGTTCTTTCATAAACATCGAAGAGTTTGTTTCAAAGATGAGTTAATGATTGACGCAAAATATCTCTCTCTCTACTCTGACAGTAATCTAATAAGCAATTAATAAAATTCGATAATAACAAAAATCTACTGTGCACATTTGATATGAGACGCATCGGTTTAAGTTTATGCTAACGTTAGGTCCCTGTTTTCAAAATAATTGAAATTAGTGACATCCTATGTGTTCGAAATTATTCATAGAACTAGGTTCAACTATAGACTAAAGAATTGTTCTGGATATAATCTGACGGACTCATAATATCAATGTCTACGTCAACTTTCTGTCAACGGGGCCTCCCGTCTGACATACGTATTTTGCCCTACTGGCCTCTACCTACATCTTCACGAGGACAAAGAGACGAGCTTTAATGGCTTAGCCTTTTTTTATATAGGTGTATTGTATTTTATATTTCGTGTTTCATTATAAAACATGCCAAGACTCGTAATACCTCGTTAAATAAATAAAAAGTAGACGATTATTACTACTATAACATTGAATGTAGAATTTTCAAGTACGCATTGCTAAGTAATCGTAATGTGAGATGTGAACTGAGCAAATATATGTAATGCAATATGATCGGCCATATTTGAGTAGTGACGGCAACGCATGCGCACTGATTGTGCGGGCACAGCCGGCCTCACAGCTGTTGGTCAGTGCGTGGACACAATGAGTTATGTATGTGGACCATAAATATTCAATTTTGTGGATATCGATACTTATCCTACTAATATTATAAATGTGAAAGTTTGTAAAGATGTTTGGATGTTTGGATGTTTGTCCCTCCTTCACGCTCTAACCGTTGAACGGATTAAGCTGAAACTTGGTACACAGATAGGTTGCATCCAGGAATAGGACATAGGATACATTTTATCCCGATTAGGTTTAGGGATTAGGTTCCCTTGGGATAAAATCAATA
>LGAG01000427.1:390384-402656 GCA_001278395.1 Lerema accius | reverse complement strand
AAACGAATCTAATGACACCTCACGTGTTGAAAACCATCAAGTCATTTGAGCTGTAATACTTGCTAAAAAAAGGACATATAGGTATACAATATACATACACAATATACATATAAAAATTCCTCTTGACGCAGTTGGGTAATAATCAATCATCCAGATCTTGAAAGGACCTTGCAACAACGTACGTAAAAGTAAACTCAAAATCCAGCGACAATTTCTGTGAAATATAAAAACTAAATTAAACGAGCAAAATTGTGGGATACAGTCATATTTGTGAGTCGCACTGAGATCAACATTACGCGGTTGTCCGCTCGTCGCAAAATCGCCGCCAAACACGACGCAGGGAGGTCAACGAACTTATGTTCATGTGCTCGATAAAAGTAAAAACTCATGCTTTCTGCGTTCTGCCGATCACGTTACAAATAAATTACCGCCGCGTTAAACTAGTGCCATATTTAAACAGGTGACACAGAAGTGCACATTGTCTTGTTAACGCGTAACAATAAAGAATCACCAAAAACATTTACACAGCATGACAGCACAGTTTATTTAATAACGGTTTTTTTTTGTCTTTACAATAGTGAATGACCCTGGTAATTATTCTCACAATAACAATATTATATTATTCTGTATTGCAAACGTAGTACCTAGCACATAACTTGCTATATTACTAATATCATAATATATGATAAATAAATCGTAGATAAATAAATCGGTGACGAGTTTGGTATCACTGATATATGTCGCTAACCATATAACATTATTTTGTTAATTCTTATTAGGCAAAGACAAATTTAAAGACTGGTACATGTGCATTATGTTTGTAAAGAAATCACTGTATATGCTATTAAATTTCTGAAATAAGGGTGCGATAGGGAGACCCAAACATCGGTGACAATACATCTGCTACATTATACTTCTGATTCTGAGGTCATGCCTCATGTCTTATAGTACACAATTATTAGGCCGTATCCATTTCTTAATCAAAGCTGATTATTTAATATCTATTGCCGATTGTAAATAATTAAGTAACACCAAATTTAGTGTCCTTCACATTCCGGAAACAAGTTTTATAACTTTCTGATAAATATTAAATCTATCGCGAAATGAGTGTGGATGAAAAGTGAATCAACCTGACGTTTGGTTGCGCGGCTACTCACGTTCGTTGACCTCACAAATTTTCGTTTCGTTAGTTGCTGCGTACTTCCCCCTACCACCGCTCACTCCTTCCGTCCGCCATTCTGCAAGTTCACGATAATTCACACTTCTCTGCTAGTTATAACAGCAATGTTCATAGAATACTTATGATTCAGATAATACTCTGTAAATACAAATCTGTTGAGCAACAACTTCTATTATACTCTTTTTTCCTGCAAATACAACCCTTATCTTAATTTGATCCGATGACGTTTAAATCAAATATTTATTATTTACAAAGACTGTCTATGGGCAAATAATAATCCCTTTTCTATGCGAAACTAGATAAAACAAACATCAAAAGTAAAGCTTCGATTACATGAAACTTAAGCAAGAGCGGATGCTCAAAAGTTATGAAATAATAGGACGAAGAATTGTGCGATACAAAACAGGGATATCATATCGATTTTTCTATTTAATATGTTGAAATTAAATAGGTTTGTTTAATATAACGCACACGTTGAAAGGTAACAAGTAATGACAACCTTTCTATACATTGTCATTGAACTCTATTTAAATTTTTGCCCAGGTGTAATGCGCTCTTGTAACCTCTTGGAATATAATTATATAAGCTAAGTTAGTGTAACGACAGTGTATAAACAAGTTTTCTGAAGTATAGGACTTATAAATATTTTATTCACATACTTAATATGAACTAAATAGGTCATTCACTTAAACGTTACATGATAACATCTAATGGACGACTGCAATTAAACAAATCAGCGTTTTTTTGCGTCTCATTGTTACCTATCCTCATTAGCGCATTGGACTGCAAATATCAGATCATAGTAAGTGATTGATAGAATGACAATTTGGTGAGTAGGCCAACCACCGCAGAAGACTCCGGTCGCGGTTCACCATGGTTCAACGTGACACTTTCCGACGTCATAAGCAACTTTCCTACGAGCAATGCGCTTGTTGGCGACGTTAGCGCCGCGCATCGCGAACGGTGGCAACGAGAAACTGTGCGCTACTTTTCTTGTGAAGTAATTAATTGATACGATAACTATGACTTTTCTTCACGCTATCCGCCCAGAGTACTGAGGTGTACAAATTAATAGACGCAGCCCGGTCAAGTGTAAATATTCACGTGCCTTCCGGGTTCCATCGCTCATGGTTTTAGCAAAAACAGCTTCATAGCATTACGGATAGTATGTATTTACAGCACGCGTAACTAATTACAGAACACTTACAAAATGGCATAAGATAAGCTTTATGCTTTATGTTTACTTAAAGTGTTTTCTTATTTTATAGTTTTTTCTTACAGTACCTTAATCGTTATTCTTTTGATCCCACATATGCTTTAATATTCTGTTATATAACTTAAGAATAAATAACCACACAAACCGTACACACTTCCATTTCTGTATATTGACAAGACGGTATGCAAAAAAATTACAATAAACAAAAGTCTGTACGATAACCGTGCAATGTACTGTTGATTAATGATTCAAAAGTCAATCATCATCGCTGAGATTGCGGCTATTATCGCTGCATTAATTTCCCTTGCATTGTTTCCGCTTTTTTACTTCAGGCATTCACCAGGAAGCGAGGGAGTAAGCACTCATCCTACATAAAGAGGTCGTTGCCACGGCCGCTCGATAGTGACTGCCGGCGCTAGACAGCCGATAGTGCACCCACTCTGAATAATTGTCACTGCTCCTAAGAATCTTCAATTGCTTTTAAAAATGTCTATTACTACCCTTTCTCTATATACTCGTATTAACTGAAGTTACGTTTATTAATTTACGTAATTTGTTTTGTGACATGAAACACTGAGAGGAAGTTGTATTCTCTTGCCCAAAACACATCAGTTTTTCTTCTTATTTATCCTTTTTCCTATACTTATACAACCAACATAAAAAGAGTTAAAAGAATGTTTAAATGTAGTTTCGCGTATTTTGTAGATAGTTACTATAATTTTGAATAATTATGATAAAAAATATAAAAAAGCACTAGAAATTTATACTCATGCTTTATCCAATAAAAAATTACCATAAAATTTTATTTACTACCCGCGATTATTTGATACACGTAGCGAATACATCGACTTCAATAAGGAGGTTGTATAACCAAATGACTTCTGTGTGATTCATCCACTATTATAGTTTATCAAATTATACAATTTAACTTGCATAACTGTTAATTAAAAAGAATCAATGGGCATTTAAAAAAACAAACGTACACTAAGAGACCATGGAAACATAATTTATCAATGACTGAATGTAGCACTTATTTCATCTGACATAGAAATATAAATACAAATACTAACGTAGAAATACTTTCTCGCAAAGACTAAATTCAATTACAAAAAAATATTAATGTTTATATTTTTATACTATATGACATTAAATAAAGAGTCGTAACTCCGTCATTGTGTACAAAAGTGAGCGAACAAAAAGTTAATTGTCATTTGGGCATAACAATCTGCTCGTGTTTTTATGATACCAATCTTATCTTTACCGTACAGCCTTTTTATTGTACAACAATGTGCTGTCATTTTGTGCAAACGGATGAAGGATTCTCGGAAGACTTCATTAGGTTTTTTCAGTTGCACATTTTATTTTGTTCCTAAAATATAATGGTGGTTTGCTAAATTCATAAAACCTATTTGTGAGTTTTAACGCTTCTTATAAAATTTCATGTAGAATATTGATGAAAGTATACAAATAATGGAATGAATGAATCAATAATGTATATTACTTTGTGTACTTAGGTACGATCCGGTTCAATTGGAATATTCATTGCTATACTTGTTTAATATTTTCATGCGCTTAGCAACAGATAACAATAGTATGGTATTTAGTAACTTACCATTAACTAAGAAGGATAATCATCTAGACTTCATTTACTTTTAACCGACAAATAGTCGTATAGCATAATCTCTAAGGATTCGTGATGGCTTAGGTATATGTATTGAAGTTATAAAGTTTATGTCGGATATTATTACCAACACATAATCTCCTTTTGACGTCGCATTAGTTAAAATAGGTAGCAGATTGGTCGATTAAAAAAAATCTTACAATAAAAGTATTAAGTCAAATTCACAAGTGTAAATCGCGGACGTCGTCCTTTATGGATTAAACCTCATTTTTGTTATCTAGTTAGTCATAAAACTAATGTTTTAATGCATTAAGAATACGCAGCATGTATAAGCAGCTTATATTTTCTGAACCGAGATTAAAAACAAAAACATAAATCGGCAAGTTTGTATCCAAATATTTATCCCTGGATTACAGTTTGGACCAATTTATGACGGAAAAGTCGAAGCATGTAATTTCGCAGACAAAATCTATTTACAGAAATAGAACGCAAGTGACATTAAACTGTTGTGGCATTCCAAATATTTCGTAACACTGTCGTTCTGTAGCTCTGTATATCTTTTCAGCTACCGCTTATTTTATCTATACCTATTTCATTATTGATTAGTTACTTGAGTTAAAAAATATAATTTATTTATATATTATACTAGCTGACCCGGCAGACGTCGTTCTGCAACGTAATTATTAAATATGATTTTTTACACCTTGGGTTCGAAAAAACGGACCCCCATTTTTTCTAAAATAAAATATAGCCTATGTTACTCGTAGATAACGGAGCTTTTGAAAATCGGTTCAGTAGTTTTTTGAGTTTATCCATTACAAACAAACAAACATAAATACAAATGTTTCCTCTTTATAATATTACGTCCTAGGATACAAACATGCCAGTAACTACAACTACGAGTACCTAGCCGTTTAGAGATTTCAGTGACAAACACAAACGCTGTGTTTTGATATTTATTACAATAATTCAGATATTTGTTATAATTAATTATATTGAGTGTTATGTACTTATATCAATTAACAAAACAGATATCTATCTTGGTGACCATTAATTTTAAGCCTGTGATTTGAACCGGCTTATTTTCTACTGGCGTCGTATTAAGCACGTTGTTAAGCAGCAGGATACCGGAATATTAACGGGACTTGTCCCTTTTTACTTTTTTCTAAACTAGGGACGGCCTGGCATGCGTTCACTTTTAATAATGCCCAATGATTTTTTTTGATTTGGACGCACATTTTACCGTCGAAACCTGTTTGGTATGTCGCTTTATCCTTTGGTGTTTCTTTAGATGTATTTAATAGCGCTTTATCAATATTGTCTCACTGCGAGATATATTTCTAAGACACAGCCTAAGTCACTTTGTGATAATGTAGCATTTTATTGGTGAAAGAATTGTACAAATCGGAAGTGGAGTTTCGTAGTTTTACTTCGTACACACAACCCTACTATTATTATTTCTTTAAAATATGAATAACTATATTGTTCTTATAGGTATTTACTGCTATCGATTGGCTCCTATTAATATGTTTTAACGGCAGACTCGTTTAACGTAGGTATTGTTAAGTAATGTTGCAGCAAATTATTGTGTACCAAAATTTTCTTTCTTTTCCATTTATGATTATGCAAGTTTAAGTAAAATTTGTATATAAAACGTAAATGTCATGTTTCATAATTTCTAAGCCAGTATTTGAATATGATTAACAGAAATGCATTTCATTAAAATTGATGGATTTATGATTCTACAAAAAACAATAAGCTGTGAGTTGCTACTTTGTGGTCAAGTGAAAGATCCTTTGTTTATGATCCTTTGTATGAATAACGGGGAATAGCCGACGTCCCTAGGACGCATTGTGACGTCAGTTGGCTTTTTACAAAAATGCACTTTTGCTGTCATGCAAGACCCGTTACTAACAGTTTCTTGAGTAAACCGGGACCCCTAGTTCGTAATACTCAATTCTGAGAACCAAAAGTCCCGTATAGAACAATAGATTAGGAAGATTTATGGCAAGCTACATTTGTAAGTCTGTGACGAATTTGAGGTTTGACAAGTTGTTGTTTAAAATCTAACGGACAGCAGCTTCTGTGGCCAAACATTTTTTGAAGGTCGAACTTCCTGTTAATAAATAAAGGACATAGAGATGTTTAGGCTTGCGTGAACATCGTTTTCAGTTATGGATACAATCTTACCTGATTTTTTTATATCACATACCAACTATATCTTATTTTTTCAAAATCATTAACATCAGGTTTAATCTAAAAATTGTGCAATAGAATTTAATTTCTTAACTCTAATTATGTACAGAATAGACATTTTTCTTTTACTATTATAAAAGCATTAGTCTTAATAAAAAAATCTGATTCGTCAATATAATAATACGTAGACAAAAAATATAAAAATAAATAACACAAAGGTTTCATTAACAAAATATAATTAAAACAGTTAAAAAACTTACGTAAAATTAGATAATCAATATATTCGGCGAGGATATCTATAACCAATCCAATTACCATAACGCCCACTAATGGTCGCAAATGTCGATTTTTTACTGAACCAGACTGTTCTATTACGGGACTATTTAATGAAAGGGTTTAACATAGAGGATGTATAAAAACCCTGTGATTACTTAACCCATATCCGGTATTTGGGCCACGCAGCATATGGCCGTGTAACCCTTTGGCCCCGTTATATTGCATTTGTTAAAGAACAGTTGCTTTATTTATGTGCACAACGCCGGGATTTTTTGTGCGCTGTGGTTTTTCGTGTTATCAATATGTAAGCTTCTGTCGAGATCGCTGTATTGTATACATATTGATTACTTTACTGATATTGCTAAATATTCAGTAGGTTTATACGTTTTTTTCAGAATATGACAAACGCATAATTTTAAAAATATTTTAGTATGTGCAGAGAAATTACTATCTGCCTTTGAGCAAACCTAACGCGCCAATAAAATAGCAAATAAGTAGCTGATAATTATTTTGTTCCAATCTAGATCTATTGAAGACTTGCCGCAATGGAGGCCAACACACTATACATGCCGTTGTCAGATTGAAGAATTAATATTTGAATTTGAAAGAGTTGGTAGGTACGTACCAGGTAGGTAGGTAGCGTTGTAGTCAATATTAGTATTAAGCACTTTAAATAATTATTTTGCGTAAAATCCAGCAATAAATTATCGTTTTAAAGGAAGGTATATTTTAAACCTACTTTATGCGTCTAAAATCTCGATCTATTCGGTAAATTAATCTGTAGGTATTAAAAAACGTGACAATTTTTTAATAATTGTTACAGCTGTAGCAAGAGCTCTGAAGCTGTAGCATCTACTACGAGCATAGTATCTCAAATGGCTTAAGTATCGAGCGTATTTATTTATTTTCACTTTTCGCCATATTGAGCAAGTGCGAGAGAGCCGTGACGAGGAGGCGACGACGTATCGCCGATTCCTGGAAACGCACGCTTTCCACCGTCGGCTAGCGAACACCATCTTCCCGAGGAAATGCATGCGGGTTCGTTGCACTTACAAACTCATAACCCCCTTTCTAAAGCACCGATCCAATTATGTGCACTTTCGCAAGCCACTACTGTCACTCGCCTAGATACGGATAGGAAACTCGATGCGATGCTCTTGCGCACCCACCTGCCAGTTTGACATTGGGCCTAGGCATCAAATTAAATCATTAGCTATGCTAAAATATTTATACCAAGTGTAGCCCAAAGCAGTGGTATTTTTAGACATAGTAATTATTTTTAATGGGGTATAACGAATGTGCTATTATTATTTTAGTCATATTATATGGTAATTTACGAAAACAAAAGTGTGGTCTCAATATTTTTTGTCGTATATTAAACTGAAATATATGTAACAAGAAAACTCTGTGGTTAATGGAAGTCGTTCTTCGCAGAACGAGTTAATGAAAACGATTCGGGGCATTGAACTCAGTCGAGAGTAAGAGATTTTTTATTTAGCATCAACAATATCAGTTTCGTGACTTACACTCATAACTTATGCTGTTTAAAGTACATTAAGTGACTACTATTAGATATTTGTCTTCTTTTATCTTTTTACGAAGCACATTTTCGCCTCTAGGTATGCATACAGCAAGAGGAAGCGAAATATCTGCATTTATCATCTTTCTTGCAGACAGTATCTGGAATTTAAAACAAACGAAAGGAACGTTACGAAAAGATACGGATATTTAAATATTGGGACATTAATCATGTATGTACATTAATCAATATCCATTTAAGCGAGCTCCTAAGATAATGGCAATCTTTGTACCTATAGGATATTATTATTCACACACAATTTTTAACATTTCGATATTCACTTCTATAGTAAAATAAATCACGAAAAGATGATTAAATATTAAATGATTAAACTTTTAAAAGTCCCAGAAACTAGAATTTGAACTTGTTATATTATTGCATAGGCGCCGGGTGGGGACTAGAGTGCATTGACACACTTACCTACTGCACACTGCAGCGAAATTGCATTGCCGCCGCGTCACTACTGCGGATACGGGGAAACCATTACCATTAGACCCTAGCTCCTTCATATAACACCTCTACATTATATCATGTTTAAAAAGCAAACAAGAACTGAGTTGGTAATAAGTATATATAAAAAAACATTTTACTGTAACTTGTATGCTGATTTATCGATTTAGACTTTTTCGCTTTCTGGTCATTTCATTTAATTCCCACTGGAACCGGTTATAATTTTCAGTTGTTTAAGTCTAATAGAATATAAAGAAAAGCAATGGCAGATAGTAAAATGATAGCCACTATACGTAGATCACAATGAATTGGTCGATAGACAATCGCATCTACGATCCACTGACACTTCGGAAAAGTAGAATGACGTTCACGCTGCGAAGAAATTTTCACTTATAGGAACTAGATATATAGGTACTCATACATGTCTTAGATAATTTAATTTTATAAGCTTAAAGATATCTTAACGTAATATTACGTTAGTCCACAATTTTCGAATTGATCCATCACAGTCAAATTTTTAATCCATTTTGGTGTAGTCCTCTTCACTACATTAATAATAACTACTACGAGTATGACAGTAGTTAATAGTAGAGGCCAAGTAGTATTAGTAACTATTTATTTATTAAATATTTCTAACAAGATTGTTAAGCTAATGTATAATTCATAATATTTATGAATTACATACCTATATATTTTAGCATAGGCTACTAAAGAAAAGTGCAAGTTAACAGACACATTTTACTATACAAATCACTTTATTTGAGATGAACTACAATATAGTATTTTTGGTCGCACATATTCTAGAAATATTATATAACTAAATGTAGAGGTATTTTTGGTACTATTTCTACAGCTTACATGACTTGTAGTTATGATAATAATTTGAATATTATAAACAATTACGTGTATAATTACGTACCTACAGAAGGAATAATTAGTATCTTGTAATAGCTATAAGGCACTTTCTAATCTGGATTTATTTGAATTACTGCATTAATGATTTATAGATACAGAAAGACGATTTGCACTTGACACCGACGCGAGGTCAATGGCAGCGGCGTAGCGGCCGCCGTAGCAACAGTTGCGCCATTGTTATCTACAACTTCGACTTCATCCTATACCGCTGACCTCTCGCTAAACTTAGATCTTCGGTACTGATAACTGCTTGGCATTTCATAAAACCTGAGCGGCGGCCAGTCTTTTAGTAATCTTTTATAGCAATGCTTTGTACACAAATCTGTTAGCCAATCGCTCGTATACAACCTGCAACGTAACCGAAAAGTGTCTATGACATCGATACGGAAACAATGTTAGAAAGCATGACATAATTTTAAAATTAAACATTACATTAATTTTACATAGCATCAAAAGTACTTTAATTTCAATACTCAACGAGTTTAGATTAAAAAATTATTTAAAGTTGTAATTGTAAAATTTGAGAATGCCGCTTTATTAGATGCTGAGCCATTTCTATGCCATGTTGTGCACATCTCGAGGTGACAATGAAAGTACGCGTAGCGTTTCTCGCTTGCGATAGTTCGTCAGAATAAGGCCAGCTGGTTCAACGGCCTCGATCAAGCCGTTACCGTGGCCGGACGCTGACGCGCTGACGTATAAACTATTATCTGACGTTATCAATTGCTATCACAAAATCTAGTATATCACGCTTGACCTTGGCTTAAAAATTTCCTTAATCATCGTTCTTTTGTTTCAGATGGCGCCGCGTAACGTCTGTAGTAGCAAGACCATATCGAAATATTGTAGGAAGGAATACTTGAATTAAATATTGAATTGACTTCACTGTCGTTTTTTATTTTACTTGCCAAGAATTGTATGTATGTTGACAGAACGTCAGTTAAATGTACAACAAGGTGTTACGATTTTAAAGATGTGATAATTAAAAAACCCACAGTGGACTTTGTAGAAAGTAATAACGGTTTAAACATACGTTTGACCGAAAACCGCGCACCGTCAGCGCGCCGTGACTCACGAAAGTTCGGCAATCGCCGGTGACATAATAAACTAAATTAACATAAATCCACTTACTTATGTTAAAACCCCTTTTTCTTTTCCTTTACTCTTACTCACGCTAATCATTATTCGAGTCGTCGGTAAATCCAAGAAGTTCGCAAAGAAAACGGTAACTTAGTTACAGCTACATCTGTATGCTCTGCACGTCTATTGAATACATTGCAAGTGTGTTAGATTTACCACTGTGCAAAAACTGTTTACCTATTTAAACTCCACCTTAAATTCATTACCACTTATTAAGCTTTGGATCTTAGTCAAAATGTTTTAGTTTTGGATTAGGCATTTGCTGTTAATTAGCAGAATACATGAAGCTGTAATGTACTAACAGCTTTAAAGATCAACAAACTCATAGTAGAGCTGCGAATGTAAGAAGTTACTGGTAGCTATTCTAACTTAGGTAGGTATACAAAACGCCTTATATGTGTCAATCAGTAGCACACTGATAGAACAATTGGTATCGCAAGTAAAATCAGGGCGTTATCTGAGACGCGGAGTTAGGCGAGCGTGTATGCCGTCGATTGCAGCAACTTTCCGGTAATGTAACAGTCGCGTATGCCTGTAAGAATTCTGCTGAAGGTTCGTTGAACTTTCGCGAGTGCAGAACGCAGCAGCAGGGTGGGGGAGCCACACTAGGTCACACCCGGCCGTCGGCACACTTACCTTGACTCGACGCACTCCGCGCCGACGGCGTGCGCTCTAACGCTGTCGCATAGAAAACTAGGCGACACCCTCCCAGTTGTTTTCTAGCAATTATTTTTATGTAAGTATTGTAACCCTGGCGGCTGACACGGTGATCTGTGTCATGGTCTACTTAGGGCACCGAAGTAGCAATAAACATCAAAATTGAAAAATAACTACGTCTTCTTGGACGTGAATGTGATTTGTCAAACGTTTATCGTTTAATACAATAACATAATTTTATGATCACATCATCTTGCTTATGTATTAATATCGAAAAACTATAAACTGTATGATTTTTTTTCCGGTAATTTCTTTATAATTTATTTTTTATTATTCAATCTTCAAATGAGGAATTTTGCAGAAAAAGTAACGAAACAAATGCTGAACATCATATAATAAACCATATCCATTTTTAATTTTGTAAGATCAGAAGCCATCAAAAAGGTGTCAAATGGACCGAAGATAGGCATACCACATTTTAAAATTTTCAAGACTTCTTCAGTAATACTTTATGTAAAGTATAATCTAGCCTAAAATTTTACTAATATTAAAAACGCGAAAGTGTTTAATTTTTTTCTCCTTGATAACAACGAATATTCATGCGCTGCCTCGGGTCTATTTAGTATGCTGATGTTTGTAGAAGTAAACTGTCAATATCAATAGAGGGTGGTAGATATGGCAGTCAATGTGGTAGCGGTGATAACAGAAAGTAGCCATTGAGCTGTCAAACATTGACCACTTCAACAATGGCAAATCCTTACCGCACATTAAAGTCCTTGTCAAACAAAAAGCGAAGCGTTCCGATCCGAAATCGCCGCGAATGCTAAACGCAAAGCGTAGACGTCAAATTACCCGCAGAGAACTTAACTCGTGGATAATTCGAACCGAAGCAGAGACAAATTTATTATCATAATAAAAGTCTTACTAGACGATGCCCACGTAAAATGAGTTTTAAAAAACATATTAGATACCTACATCCCAAGGGAACTTAATCCATGGCCAGATCATTCCAGAGGTCTACAATGGAGAAAATCCCTATCCT
>LGAG01000427.1:372526-389683 GCA_001278395.1 Lerema accius | reverse complement strand
TGTCAAACAAAAAGCGAAGCGTTCCGATCCGAAATCGCCGCGAATGCTAAACGCAAAGCGTAGACGTCAAATTACCCGCAGAGAACTTAACTCGTGGATAATTCGAACCGAAGCAGAGACAAATTTATTATCATAATAAAAGTCTTACTAGACGATGCCCACGTAAAATTAGCTTTAAAATTATGTTGGATACATCCCAAGGGAAATTATTCCATGGAAGATATTATAATCTGGGGCAAAGTTTCTTTTAAGTGCTAGTTTCATTCTAATGCATTCGACAGTTAATGTCTGATTTAGCCACAAACATTCAAATGGCTACAATCAGTCCAGGGGTACCTACAATGGAAAAAAAATGTGTTCAATCTGTGCGCTAAGTTTAGTCTTAATCCGTTCAATGGTTAGCACGTGAAGTAATCTCAATATTATCCAAATATCCGAACATGCTCACAAATTTTCACATTTCACAGAATATTAGTAGAATAAAAAGTCTACTACAAGCAGTTAAGAGTAAAATTTAGGAGTTCCAATTTACATTTCTTTAACTAAAACAGGTTAATCAAGATCGAACTTCGCTTAATAAGTCGTTTGATCATTTAGCAATAACCTGCATCTGGACACTCATTTCATATTAAGTAATAATCTTGTAACCATATCGAGGAATTTTAATAAAAATGTTAATCCCAAATTGGGCAAGTCATTCCCAGCAAGATTAAAGTTGATCAATTTTATGAAATGTGCAGTGCAATAATGGAGCTACCTAGGAAGCTACTATAGAAAATAGGACAATAGAAATTACGATCATGATTCTTACATTACACTTTTAATATTTTGTAGTGGCATACGGAGTTGGTAAAATATCAGTATTAGGTCCTTTTTAATCATTGAACTCCAGAGTTGATGAAAAAAAAAACACAAAAAGAGTTGTTTTACTCTGCGACAATTATTTAACGTGGATACCATAATATATTCTTGTATTCGATATCTAATTTTGTCAAAAATGTCAAATAGTACTAACATCAAGAAAGAAATGTAAAAAAAGGAAAGAATATAGAAAAATTAAGAGGTCGAAATCTAAAGTTAGATTCTACTACAGGCGAACCTAATACCTATAGACATTTCCTACCAATATTCAAATAATCTGTTGCTTAACACGATCTCAAGACCTAAAAATACTGCATTACCTAATTTATAAATAACAGACCTGTATATCTGTAGGTATGTATTAGTATGTAAGTACTTTGTCAAAATAAAGACAGAAACAATTTGTTGCATGTTGAAGATGAAATAAATAGTCGATAGCATCAGAGGAACGAGAACTAGCAAATGCCAGTGCAGTTCAAAAATCAAACACGTTTTTTCTATCAGTCCCGGGTGATCGAACTCTGCAGTCTCTACATATTCGGCGGTGACGCGGCTTGCCAACGCGTAGACCATGCCAATTTGGGTTCAAGCATGTCTCTCAACTCTGTAGTTATTCGTACAAAAACATATTACGTATAATTTGAACTAAACTATGAGTAGTATTAGGCAAGATACTCGTAGATTAGCGTTACTTTGACAGCAATTCTTAATTATATCAATACATTGAAATGATAAATCTATAGTTTTTTAAATAGGCATTCTGCCTACTGAAGTTTTTAAGCTTGATTTTCAATCGAAATAAATAAATATAGGTTTATGTGTAGAAATTTTGTGATGTATAAATAAATTACTATCTGATTCATATGCTTTTACATTGATGGTGTAAGATTATTCGTTCTAAAATAATTGATCTCCAAAAAGTTAGGTATCTAAATGAGTTCTAGCCATTCGTCAATGTGCATAATTATATACCCCTCTCATGTAGCTTAACATCTGTATTAAGTAAGTGCCTGTGAATTAAGTTATTTCCAGACTTTTTAGATGTGACCAAAAGCAGAGGCCAAAATCTTACTTCAAAAAATCTTTTTCTTTCTCGTTCTGTCTAAATTCTAGTACTTATCACTGCTATACTAGTGAGCAAAGGAATAATGTCATTTTGCTCGAAGGTTAGTGACAGTACTTACTGTCCAGTTTAATCCCGATGCTACTCGGTCATGGTCTAAGTTTTTATCTGTGTGGTACTAGGGTTCTCTTTTAAATTCCCGTTTCATGTTTTTGTGGGTTTGAATGTAAGGTTCAAAAACGGGTTAACAAGAAAATCTTCCACTTTCTTCGTGTTCCTGTTGTTTTGAAAAGCTTTTCATAGTATTATTAAAACGATAAGTAACTTTAACTTATATTAAAAATAAAGGTTCATAAAATAATTCTTATAGGTACTTATCGTAAGAAGGAAAATTGTCAAAATTAAAATAACAAGACAATAACAAAGATATTTTTTTTTGTATTTTAGTCTCATTAAAAACTCGCAAAAACATTTATTTGCATTTTATTCCAGTCTAAGCAAGTACATGGTATGGCAAATGTCAAAAACCTTGACTTCATGCGGGTTACATTGTTATTATCTTCACAGGTAATCGTAGCAGTCACAACAGTGGCAACCGAATTCTAATAAACGATAAAAAAAAATTCAAGATATTTCAGCATGTAATGAGGGCTATTTTATATTATAAACTAAGTTATTTAGCTTCGATAATCAAGTACCTACATACGTAAAGCACAAAAATTATATAATTATGCACAATTTATAGACGAAACTTTACGTGGTTGCCACAAAACTTGCCAGTTTTCTATGGAAGTCAACTAGGTTATGTTCGTAAGGTTTTAAATTGAATACCATTTATAACCGATTTAGTCAAAATAGTTACTCAAAAATTGAAGAAAAATAGAGAAATAAGACCATATTAAATTCTACAAAAGCTACATTTCAGTAGCAATTAAAATTATTTTGAGAATAATGATGAAACTTTCGGGTAAATTTAAAATAATTAAAACGATTACCTACGTTTATATTTCGCTTATGTTTAATTTTTTTTTTCTTATTCTAAACTATATTTCCTGGCTAAAACGTTGTCGTTGTCTTTGGTATCATAACTTTCACCAAGAAAAGGAAGAATAAGTTGATTTTTAATGACTCATGTCGTGTTCCAAAATTTTATGCTAAAACTTTTGAATTTGTGTTAGATACGTGGAAATCTAACGTGTTAGCGCTTATTATAGTTTAGCTAATGGCGGCCATTCCGCCGCTCGCCACTCCAAAGAGTTCAACGCTCGTCAACGCAACCAGCTAGTCTCACGACTCTTTACACAATAGCGCTTTTTGTGGCTAAAGTTTTGGTTATGACATCATCTCTCAAGAACCCGTGGCTACTAGATTCGCCTTCGTAAACAAGTAGCAAATATCTATGACCATAGGTGTATGGGGGAAGCAGGAAAAACACTTTGAGATACAATGACCACAGTATTTAGGTATGAAACTTGATTTATATAATTAAGTCTATTCACCATTAGGTATAATAAATCCTTCAAGCTGCATATAAGTTTTGTTAAATTTACGCTTTGCTTTAATAAACTTACACACATTTTGTGATGTTGAGGTTACTTGAATTAAAAACACAAAGTTGGTTGGCGACCAAAAATTACAACATGTTGTACTTAGTAAGTAACAGCCACATGTAAATGGATTTTTAAGTCGAGTAGTAGTAAAAAATTTTGCTAATTAGTTTTTTGCTCGTAAGTCAATTTGCATTGTTTTTATTTTCTGTTATGCGTTGTTTAAATAATAATAATAATAATACATACGGTGTAAATGTTATTGTTTAAAAATTTTTCGAAAGCAGTACATTTATGAAACCCTACAACCATAAGACAAGTTACGTGCAATATATAAAAAACAACTCGTAACTCATATTACACACACACAAGTAAACACGTAGGTAGGTATTACTAGTAAAAAAAACAATATGGTATGTTCCTCCTTAGCAAACGTTAGCGTCGCGTTTTTATGGTTGGCCAAGCTTGATTGTGGCGGGTGTTGCAAAAACTTTAGGAATAATTCGGAGGAGGCTCTGAGGCGGTAGTCCGGGCGGTTACATAAGTTCATCTAGCTTCAAGGTCGAGGACGTTGCTCCCAAATCGCTGATCGCGTCCTCTCGTCCTGCCGCCCGAAGGGGCCACTCCACCGGCTAGTTTGGGCGTTCACTCCTTTTTTTACCTATAACATAATTATACATACACTTTTTTGAAGTTCTTCCTTTGTATCACAAAAACTATCTTAGTAACATCGCGCTTCAATTTATCCTCGATGCTTTTGGAATTGCTGTGTACTAGTGGTTAAGATTTTGATAAAGCCTTAAACATAAAATTGGAAACAACTAGTTGTAAAAAAATCTAAAATTTCTTTCAGTTACTAATTTCTAGTTATTATTAAAGTACATGACAAAATTCATGCTAACACTGGGACAATAAATGTAAAAACCACCAAAGAAAAGTCCATAAATCATTAGGGTAACGTGAAGGAATTTATTACCCTACTTTTAATAGAAAGTTCTGGTCAGTTGAAAAAAGAGGAGAGAGCCACCGCACCCCTTTCTTACGTAGTCTTAGCTACTGAATAATAAAAGTCTTTTGTTACCGTTATTTCACAGATAATTTCACGGGATGTATGATGGAACCGTTCTTAGGAAACAAAAGACTCATTGATACAATATTTAGCATTTTAAGACTACTGTGTGACAGCGATAGAAACAATGGAAGATAAATATTTTTTCTTTAATCTGTAAATACTTTTTACAAACAGATTGTCAGGGAAGCAAAGATAATAACTGTTCCTTGCTGTTGCAAATAACTTCATAATACGTTTTACAAACAAGTGCTAAAGTATTTTATTTTTTTATAAAACTAACAGACTATTAAAGTAACTGAATTATTTAATAACCAGTAATTTCTTTCTTTATTTTGTAAATATGTAAACATCTCAAATTTCAAACGATGTATGTATAATAACATTTCAGTCACAAAACCAATTCTCATAAGCAAATCTATAATAATAATATGACCGCAATAACATCTATATAACTATTAAACACCTAAACGCTTCCTCGAAACTAGTTACCAAGGTTATAGATGAAACCTTTCTGCGAATTCCGAAAACAATAAAAAGTTCTAAAACACAGGATTGCGTTGCAGCAACTCGCCATAAAAATAGCATGAGTTTTGTTACAGGAAACGTACTCGTAACAGCTAATGTCATTGTGTTTTTGTCGTTGCAATGTGCGTTTGAGTGGATGAAGAACCGTTATGATTTTTTTATTCTACCACGATTATAATATGGCCACCCTTTTAAAGCAAAAAATCGAACAGGGTTTCGGCAGGTAAGCAAATCTGTGATAGAGGCAGCGATTAAAGGCTTCTATTGAAGTTATATATTTTTTATCGTTCACCGGTAAACTCGTAACACATTTTAACTGTACCTTTTCTAATCTGTAATCTGAAGCAATTCACAAAAATCTTGTAGACTTATATGGAGTATTGCGACATTGACTTGATTATGATAATGATCCTGATAAACAACTACGGGCCATCTGCGAGCTTACTGTTACAACTGCGCTGTTAAGTTTAAATATTAATACAAAGAGAAAAAGACATGAGATATACCTACATTTTACATAATTAGCGACTTTTTAGGCTTAATATGGTTTATATATTGACGCTATTAATCTGCTGACTGTACTATAAAAATGTTTTTTACAATAGCTGATGGTTCACCTAAACAATGTTGCCAAATTCCAAAAGAAGTTATTCAATATTATTTTATGTAAGGGAAAATATATTACTTCTGAAAGAATAATTATAATCCAGAGACATTTAGGCGACAACCAATTTTCTTCCGATGTCAAACGTTAATAATTGATAATTAAAAAATTAATATATAATTTCTTAGTTTTCATATACTACTGATAAAAAAAACATCAAATCAAAAATGTATCAATGATACACTTTGTCTACCCCCGTTTCGTAAAGGTGATTTAATATGGAGGAGAAAAAAAGGGGAAAGAAACTCCCCCGCACATCTTTTTTAAAAAAGAATAACAATATCTAACAATAAATAAATATAAAACTTATTAATCCGTTTTGATAATTATTCCAATTTGAATAAGTGTTACTTGCAGCTACTAGCTAAATCTCGTGTAACGGGTACTCATTCAAATATTGACTTTGCTTACATTCCGAAATGATTGCTTAAGACACTATATCAAACTATGAACGTTCAGTCCGAAAAGCTATCTATCTAGCCGTTGAAATCGTACTCGTATATATTTAAAATTGTATATATTCAGTTCTTTATATATAAGTTGCTAAAACTAAATAAAGCTAAACTGTTCTACCGAGGTAAGTATGTTGTTGAAGAGAAAAGCTTCGTCAAATGTAGCTTGGGAAATCTTCTTTTGTTTAAATCAAACGCGTAACACTTACCGCATTTGTGCTGCCTCCCAAGTGCTTGTCAATTTCTTTACTTGTCGATATTTTATTCATTAATTTTTCGACATAATTTACGATGCTAAAATTGCTGAAACTGATTGTTAATGTGGTTTTAACCTTGAATTTAGCCATCTGTCAGACTAACCCATTATACCATCCATAATTCAATTGATTTATATGGTTAACTTATTGTATCTAAATACTTATTCAAACCCAATATTTTACTTCATAATTAGTGCAGATACTCGTATTATAATACTTAAATAATATGGGGGCAGAGATACCCAATGAAGACACGATGAATATGATCGACACCACCAATACATGACATAACATCAGTCTCCAAACGAGTTTCTGACTTTTCCCTATTAACATGACAGAAAGAAATGGAAAATAATAAATCGGATAAATATTATTTGACAGTTGTACTAGATTACCTTGCCGGATAGGTAATAGTGAGCGCCTCGACCATGGCATTGGTGGACGGGATAGATGTTCCGTCTCGCTCGCACGCAGCAGTTCATTCACCCGGGCGTGGAGCGAGTGCGGAAGAAGCGCAGGCGCAGGCGGTAGGCAGCCGCGCAGTAAGGACGGCTCCGACCATGAACTGAGCTACACATTATCAGTTATCCGGAGCTATCGGTGCGCTACGCCGCGTCCGCTCCACAATGACCCTCTAACTCGTGTTTCGCATTTAACTAGACTGAATGTAACATAGATCTCAATCTAAGACTTATTTTTAGCTTTTACTATTTTTAAGTGACGGTTTCAGTGTTGTGTAAATTAGTTTTTAAGTTTAGTGAAATACATACAAAACGCTTGGGATTTTCTTCAATGTGGATTTTGCTTCTTATGTCACTGGACTGGATATTTATAGTGGCATTGGTGAGTTATAGAATTAATTAGAAATATTGTTTATATGAGCATTATTAACGTCTTAAGGCGTGATTTTTCTTGCCGGCAAAAGACATCAACGCGCGACTCTACCATCTTTAATTTATAAAATAAAAGATTAAGTTTATCTCTGTTGTTTAATATTTCTTAAGAAGATTTATTTAATAATGCTCTATATTAACAATAAGTAATATAGAAATAAATTTAAGGACCTTTGGTGTAGAGTAGTTGTTGATTAAAAGAGTAAGAGATAACAGTATTACGAGTATATCAAACATGATCAAATCACATGAGATAGTCAAGACATAGTTATCATTATTAATCATTGATTTAATAATTTTTTTGTATAATTATAATTTATTGCGTAGATTATATTAAAAATACAATATTGTACATAACAGTACATTTTTGTCTTAATGTACTATGTATTGTTTACTAATTGTAATAATGCGCACTTATGTAGCTACACATATACAATTATATAGTTAAGTATATACTCAACAATAAGCATTTCCAAAAGTCATAAATTTTAGCACGGACAGCGCAAAAATTATCCAAAAATACATTAAATCTATTCAACTAGTATATTATAAAATTCGTTGTTAGATAGATACTAAATACTGAAGTGTATGAACTCTATAGTTACTCACACATACACATACACGCACACACATACAGATTGACTATTGTTATTGAGTGGTCGAGTTGTGTAAAAACGCAACCTTGAACTTTTTGAGTTCAATTTCAAGGCGAACATTTCGCACACGTGATCTACCCACACTGCGCTTACGTAACTCACCCTATACAGAATTCTGTATAACATGTTATAACATAAAGTGACCTCCCTTTAAATTAGCCTTATTGGTTAAAAAAGAAAAAAAAATCTTATACAGAAAAGTATTTTTCCCACCACGTGTATTCACATGTTACGTATAATTTTTGTACATGTTACATATAATTTCTGTATTTTTACAGTCATTAAAACTATTAAAATAAAACCCAAAACGAAATGCGAGCTCAAATCATAAGCATAGAATACAGAAGAAATAAAAATAGCACATGAAAATTAAAATGCGAATGTAGTAGGTTGGCCAAAAAGCTTCACACGTAACGCAAGCGAAACTAAGCCGAAGTGAGAGTACATAAGACGTAAATTTGCATGTCATGAAAGCAGTTTCGGCAATGACACTGACTACGGCCGATGATATAACATAAGGCTGACAAACCTGTGAAAAGTCGGTCGTTGAACCGCGATGCGAGCCGCTCGAGCCGGCTGCGTGCCGCTTTCGCTTATGCAATTTTATGTTTACGCCGTACGACATAGAGTTCAATATAACTTTGACTCGCTATGCTCAATATAATACAGTTAAGATTTGAATTGAGTTTCGTGACGCAATATTTTTCGGAATTTAAGAAAACAATTATTTGAGGTGTATTAAAAATAATATGATTCATTTCAATAATATGAAAGAAATGTAAACAACGATTTTTTTTCGTCACTTCTTCGTTATTATTTATTCACATGTTTAATGTTTTCAGGGCACCTATTTGTTAATATTTTATTGTTTGTTTTTACAATATTGTTCCTATAATGCTGTGGAATATTTCACTCATACTTTTTTAAATATCTACATTATATTAAGACTGTAGATAAGACTATTTAAAGCAAAGCGAACGTTTTTCACCTAAAATGTTTTCTACAAAGTACTACAAATAATAATAAATTTACAAATGAACTTTTTTTAAAGAAAACAACAAACGCATTTTAGTACAATTAATTATAATTGTACCGTTTATAAAATACATATTTTATTAATGTTGACATCAATTTAAAAGTTAAGTAAATAAATTGATGTAGGTAGTTACACTTTCAAAGTTATTTCACTCTCCCTTTAGTGCGATATTATTATGACACCACAGTAGGGTAATAACAATATAATAAATGCAATGTTACATTGTAACATTGAGTTGCAGCTGAAATTAAATTAATTGTAATTAACAATTAAAAGGTCAAAATTGTATGAAACTTATTATGAAATTTCATCATTGGCAATAAATTTTCCTACAAAGTAGTCTCTTGCTCATGTGGTATGTATTTTATTTATATTTGAGGCTCATTATAAAAATAAAATTTCATAGCTTCAAGGTATTTCTAAGTAAAATAAGTTCTGACTTCCTAGAAGTATTTTTGAGTAAAACAGATTTATTAATTATTACTTCATAGAGTATTATCGAATATGACAGCAATGTATTTCCAATAGTTCATAGTTACTCTACTCCTGAACAAGCTACGACGATTAGAAAATAAACTATAGAGACATCTAAACCTAAATACAAAATGGCTAAAACTATTAACAACCTATTAAAAGTTAACTGCAGCGACTGTCTTGCAGCACTCAAGTCTTTGATACAAGCGTTTACCTTATGAAAATGAAGTTATGATGTAAACCTTCATAGGAGGATTCTGTGAAGTGTGTTTAGTGCGTGGTTAGGAAGGTCCTTGATGGGTAGAAAGTAAACGCTTGGTAAACATCGCGCGTGGCGGGAGACGGGGAGCGGGTAGCGGGGAACGGGGAAGTGAGGGTTTAATGCATGGAACCTGTTCGATCAACGGTACTCTGAGCCCGGGGCGCACGCACCTATTATGTAATAACCATATTCATGCCCCGATAGCTTTGTCTCTCATTTGATCTTTTCAAGCCCTTCGTGACTCATGTGAGTGACGTAATGCGAGTATGTCAGTACGAAGACCTCTGACGACATATTGACGACTGCATATTAAAGTTTGATCCGCGTCAGATGTTTACTTCCAATTTTAATATTATGGTGATGTCGTACTACATAGCAACGGTTTACTGTTGTATACGTAAATACTATGCGGTAGTTATTTTAAAAATTGAATAGAAAAAATGTCTGAAACGATAAAGGCGTTTTTGATTGTAACTTATTATTATGTCCGTTATCAGTGGACATAATTTAACAATTATAGTTTATTGAGCTGATACTCACATTATATTATATTTGTTCCATTAAAGCATTGGATAGTTCGGACCTTTATACTAAGTATATCACGCACGAAAATCTATGTTAATAACCCAACATAATTCATATTTATAAATAAGATAAAGTCTTTTGCCAGACCAGCTTTTAGGCATTTAAGAAACTCACGTATAAAATGTAAGGAAATGCTTTGAATTTATTTTCGTACCTTCGAGTTCCGTACTCGTTAAAACGAAACAATTTGTAACAAACTTTTACCTTTGCTCAAATAAAGCTCGTATACAACGACTACTCCCTCACATGAAGTGTACAGCGATGCATGCAGAGTTCTAGGTAAAACAATATGTATGTCGCAAGCCTTCCGGTAACAGTAACAATGAACGGTCACACGATGACCGATGATGGTGGCGGCACCATATTGCTCCATTCATATATGTCATAGGGTTGCCACACCAAAATATAACATGACATCATTTTAAACTTCAGGTTTTAGTCATGTCTGAGAAGAAATAAAAATTATTAAAATAACGAAAATTAAAATATCACTTTTATACAAAGTAGCCCACGATAAAATTATTGCTACATACTAATATTATTAAGTAGTGAAAGCTATCAGTTGTGATATTTCGTTTTTTATTAAGCGTCTGGAGTTTGGCTGCGATACGGCTATCTACAAGTGACAACCCTATTGTCATCAACCACGAATGTAACACTCAAAATTTGAATTACGTACATTCATGATGGTTTGCTTTATAATTTATTACCTGTTTCAAATTTTTATTTTCTGCTTTTGAACATATTTAAAATTCAGGCTATATGGAACTGTCTCATGGACTTCGAACTAACATGGTTGCTGCCGTAAATTGAATTGATATCAGAAATATAAGTAGTTAAAATATTTCATTTGTCTAAAAAATCGAGCATGCCTGACAAGGTATCTATGTGTTAAATATTATACTTAAGAGATAGAGTAACTTTTAGTTAACTTAAAATAATGACAATAATTTTAACCGTGTCCAAGTACATTAGGTTAGATTACCTATTAAATATTCCTATTATTTTGTTGTGAATCTGTGGGAAGTATTGGCTCCAAGGTTCCGATTTCACCCTCCTATTTTTTATCGGCGCATTCTAACTGTAGTAGCTTCCCGTAGGTACCGTTACCTCAAATGCATTATATGTAACTTTATACACGGAACGTTAGCTACCTGCTCTAAGAATTTGTATCCTACTAACCCTCAATATATGCGGAATTCATAGCTTTTAATCAAATAGTTATTAAATCTTGACAAAGATTTATCTTTCATATATCTTGGAAATACTTTATATCACAATGTGATTGAAATTATTGAGGAATTAGAGCTCATAGTTGTGAATTTATCTATATCTGTAGTTTGCATTCGGTATCTATAGTTTCTACATTAGTGTTATTAATTTTATTTATCTATTCTTTAGTTTGTAGGTGGTTAGTACCCAATTCATCAAATAGTATCTGTGGCACAATACTCTGCTTTAATATACAAACTAGACTTATTCATATTTATACCGTTATGGCGTCTACATTTTTAACAAGTGGGTTCTAGAAAACGTATATTCTTTCCTATACGCTCACTAACTAGTTTAGGAAAGTCTGAAGTGTTACGGAAGTCATAAAATGAAACCGCTGCACGGTAGTGACCCCCCTTCATCAATAAATCAACCACAAGTGATGTAACTACATTACCATACGAAAAATCACGTAAACACACGGTACTTGGCATTTGTAGAGCATCGCATTAAATCCATAAACAGTTTTTCAATTCTGCATTTATAAATCTACAATACCGCAAGAAATGATGTAATCTGACAGTATTTTTGTAGCTTGTGAACAAAGGTCTGTTATAAACACTCGGTCGTATTTCTTCTGTCGATTATTACATCCAAATGGATCTAACGGGACGTCCCTTTTCAAATGCCTTCCTGAGATTTTTTAACTAACCTACCTGCGGTTCAAGCCTGTGCACTTGTCCTTTATTTTTGTATGGAATATTGCAAACCATGTATAATTGTTTATCTACATTGTCACTACTATCAACGGACGATACATTTTTATGGTTATTTAACAGCATGAAGAGAAGTATGAGTACACCAAATAAATTGTATTGTATTTTTGAATTTTAATTCTCCAAATATTAATATTAACTACTTACTTACATATTTTTGCTATACCTATACAGATGAAACCTAATATTGCAGGTGGTAAAAATTCATAGATTAACAAGCTCAATCATTACTCAAATTAACAATTAAACTAGTTCAAACGAGCATTGAAGTGTTAAGCTAAAACTAGACGAGCAGTATTTCAATGGTCTCGTGCTAACATCATCAAGCAAGTGCCAAAATCGCAGTCCAATCCCGAGCAAAATAATTTAAGAAGTTGAAACTAACAAAGGAAAGTAAACCGTAGTGGTTTGTTCGATCGATGAAAGTAAAGGCCAGTGTAGACGGGCGGACAGTCCCGTTATACGGCCGGAGCCCGGACTCACGGAATACTAAACGCTGACATACTGCGCGGCTTTTGACCCTACATTCTAGACTAGTACTTTACACTTCTATGCACTCGATTTAACACTTACCAACTACTAATGCCATTGACGAAATTTATTGTTCTCTTGGCATAAATTATTTTTTCAATACAAAAGTAAATGGAGCATTTTGAAATTTATTGATGACATATTGTTTGGGTTATTGTTTTAACTTATAATTTATTAACTTTATTTTTATTTAACTAGCGATGTTAATAAGCAGTAACGTATTTATTTTTGTACGGTTACCTGTAATAAATATTCTGATATTTAACTAGGCATAATTAGTAAAGTACGCTCTATGCGGCAAAAAGCTCGCCTTTTAACCGACTTCATGTTATTTTTTTGTAGTGACAGAGAATAGACACCTACATATTTTAAACAGCTGTAAAACAATAACTAAATTTTGCTCAAAAACGTTGTTGCGACTGCGAAAAAAACAACATTTGTTAAGTCAAAAAGACAGTTGAACAATTTGTCTTGCAGTAAATCCTTTGTACTTAATACAGTTTGCGCCCAAGATTAAAAAAGTCCTTTTGAATAAGTTAAAGCAAAAAATGCGATTTGTGCAAATTACATTTTTGCTCATTTAAAAGGCGCAAAGGTACTAAGCCATAAACCAAGGGGTCTGTTGTTTCCAATCTTCTTTGTTAATATTTTTTATTCAGACGTTTTCTTATAAACAATGGCACACCGTCAAAGCAAAGTGCGCGTTTTGGTTTGTGAAAAAGTGAAATTAAGAAATACTTAAAAAATATCAGACAGGTAATGAAGCATTCAGTAACTGGTCACCGTCGTGAATTAAAGCAAGTGCAAACATGTACCTAGCCTTATAAAGGCCTTACTTAACATTCTATAACGTTTTAAGTAGCTGTTTCTTATAACGCATTCGACAGAAATTTCCAAAAAGCGGCAGTTAAATAAGTGCCGGAGATGCAGAGACATTTAAGTCATAGATTACTTGAATTTCGGTGCGGACATATAGGCAGCTGAGGACAACGACCCTACGCAAAATTCGCTGCATTGGGCTAGGTCTAGTGCATGCGCGTATGTATTACCGTCAACACGGAAGCACCGGGAAAGGGAGCGCATTATGCTATTTCATCCTAGCTAGAGCAGGAAAAAAACATGAATGAGTATTGAAGCCTACCCCAAGAAGGGGGAAATCGAGTTTGCACTGTAGGCTCCACTTCCACAGATGTACTTGTAGACATGTCCTACGCCACAACGTTCTAAGTTAGATCAATAAAGCTTTTATCACGAGACGAGTGTTGCAGATTTAAATATAGTATGTAGGATTGATTATGTTAAATTTTGTTAATTTAATACTAAGGCAGTTTTGATACTAATCTAGATGCCCATATAAATATGAGAATAAAAGTACTTCTTTATCGCTAAAATTCATACTTATTCTATTTGACTGTCTCCTCCCCTGAGATGCAATTTCTTAACGTTGGTAAATATACCGAATTAGTGATTAGGTATCTATTATATACCTTAAATAATAATTACTAAACCATAATTTAATGGTAAAATCATCATAATAAAATGAATCAAAAGACAGTTGAATAGAAATAACAACAACGCTAAACTAAGATGATAGGAAAAAAGGTGCAAACGAAATTAAACTTAAATTATTTCAAGATTCAGTAATAACTTTCAAAATACAATTACACACAAAAAGCAGGCTATTATAAAAACGGAAATACAATTTTCATCAACCCGATACTGAGACGTTTTCTCCATTAACCAGCGTGCCTAAAAAATCTATTAAATTTAAGCAAGGTTTTTCAGCTTTGCAATTTGCCCAAAACACGTGTACATGAGATGGCAAGTACGAGTAAAATTTGTGTGGGTGTCAACGACCCCTGTGCCCAATACTCATACAGTAAACGCATTTCCCGCACACAGCCGCGTGCGATTTATTCGCGCAAAGCGTCGAGCAGCAAACGAGACGGGCCTCGCCGGGCGCGGGGGCTAGCGCAGTGGGACGAGGCGGCTGCGGCCGTTCACCCCGGAAGATTCAGTGTTTTGATACCGCTCAAGCCTCCGACGTTGGAAAACTGCATTTTCTTTGATGCGCTTCGCTTTTCACGCTCTAATTGACCGCCAATTGACGCGATTTTGTTTTTAACGCCATCATGTATTCAGGTAGACCACTAGATAGACGGTAGACGCGCGTATTTTTTTATATGTAATTTAATTTACTAAATTGATATTTAAAAATCCTTTTAACATAGATATATTTGTTGTTTTAATCAGCTGTTGTATAAAAGAACAAACAAAAAATATTTTAAATGCTTAACATGATTTTTTTTTAATACAACAAAGCTTTCATAAAACTTTGAATAAAGCAAGATATAGTTACGTATAACTAAGAAAGTATATTTATACGAAATTAAACAATTGCATTAATTAAGCTATATAACGCAGAGTATTATAAATAGAATTCCCAAAATGCCGCCGAAATGATTACGTCATTTCATAATTAGTAAACAGTAAACATAGGTATAAGAAAGGGGCGAGCTAGACAGTGCAGATATCGAGGAAAGCCGTTAAGGCAGGTCAGGGAGCGTGAAGGGGCACGCGGCTATTAGGCAATCACGTGAAAAACTTGCTATTAACTCTGAAACTTTATGAGCACGTTGAACATAAATATAGATTTGTTTGCAAGTCTGTTTCGTGATATAATGTTTTATGATGGTTGTTTTTTTATATTCTCTAATAGCTCTAAAGTCGAAGTTCTTAGAATCACATTGCCAAGGGTAATCAAAGACCTTTAGTATACGTCATCGTGTCCATAAAGTGAGAATTAATGAACAAATAAATATGATTAGTTCTAAAACAAATTTTCATTATACAATCAAAATCATACTAACACTATCAATATTATTTGTGATATTTGAGCGAATTAAAAAAGTTTTCATCTTTTAAAATTAAAACTTAAAACCGTCTTCCAACTTTATATTTATGCATGCCGCACAGCAATAGGTACACATTTGTATTAATTGAAAAAGGAAACGGTATCAAAACACAGGTAGTAAAAAGACAATTTGTAAGTTCATCGTATTACAACCTTTATAATCGATTCACCAGAATCCCGGAAATATCGGAATAATCATAAATATTTATAAGTTCCAATAATTCCATAATACTTTTGAAAAGAGCCGTGAGGCACTCGAGACCTGCCAGCCGCCGCGGTCCATTATTCAGAGTTCGAACAGTTTGAGGCTGTTAACAGATTACAGGCTGTAAATAGTGAAATCAATATTGGATAATGGTAGGTGGTAGGGTGCGGCTCGGTAGAGCCGACGGAGGAGGCAGAATACATCACCCTTACTACGTGTTCCCGGCCAGTGTGCATATACTACTGTGATTTCAATCAAAACAACGTAAGCCCCTCTCGCTCTAAGCCTACAGTACTAGATAAGGAGACAGCTATCGACGAGTTAGTATTTAAATTCGAGAACCTTAGGTAAGGGTGCTGAAGGCTGTGTCGTCGACCCGTGAGAGTGAAAGCGTGTTCCGGGGAGGCAGCGCGCCGCCCGCCCGCCCTGCCATGGCTTTCGCTACCGTTCTCACGCTATCTGCTCCCTCGTTTTCAACTATATTTTAATTTATACATTAAAACATACCAGAAACTACATTTTTAATCAGTGTATGACATTCATCATGCCGTAAGCAATGCTAATTAGCAGTAATGAGTTTAGTTTTAGACCTAATACTGTATGAGAGAGTTGGGTGTTAAATGACTAGCGTCATGTGCCAAAATCGACTATCGTAATTCGTTGAGTTACATAAATAAAAAATGTGCGTCCGTTGTGTGATAATGTAATCATTCAATTACAATGCATTAAGTGGCATTAAGTCATAAGTGCGATAGTATCGGGTGGTGAGCGGCGATCCGGCGATCGTCAATAAAGTGCAAGCGCGGATCGAGAGCACGGTCAGGGCGCCGCGGCCACACTACGGAAGTAATGAACTTGAATGCAGCGCTCGATCGCACCGCGCCGCCGTCCCGCTCTCCTCTAATCGGAGAACACTAGGCGCGAACGTGACGTACTCACTGCACTCGCTGTCAAATTCGTCCGCATTCTCCATCACGGGCCGCTTTCGTCGTCGATGCGTTTATCGGAACGAGACGCGAATATGTGTGTCGATTGCATTCTCGTTGTAAAAGTGCATCTAGGTCGGTCGGCGTAGCACGGCGCGGCGGCGTCGGGTTAGTGCGACGCGCGACGGCTAGACGTGGGGCAGGTCGGTGGTCGGTGGCGTTGCATAATGCGCTCGGAGCGCCGCC
>LGAG01000427.1:343441-370750 GCA_001278395.1 Lerema accius | reverse complement strand
TGACGTACGTATAATATTTGTATGTATGTAAATCATGCCCGCCTATCAAGCATTACATAAACATTCTAGTTACTTCTAAATATAAATCAAATCAGTGAGTAAAATAAGAATTAAATAAAATTTTACAACTTCTGATGTAAAGATTCTTGTGTCTGATTCCTATCGAAGGAGAAAATGTACGGTGAAATTATCCGGTAAATGTCGTATCTATATTTGTGATGTTAATAGTACCGGGAATTCTAATGTGGAATAATAGGGGTTATTTATTAATATTTAAGACTAGTCTTATCCTAGCAGTAAAAATTCTAATATCATAGCACTCAGCATTACCTGATATTTACAAAGTACGCGAGATCTACTCACGAAGACGATAAACGGCATCAATGACAGTACCTTTTTAATTCATGAGCATTTGATAAACGCTAATAACCGCGATAACAGCGCGAAGAGCGGAGTGCGCGCGATGCTACAAAAGGGCAAGTTCAAGTGCAGCGCATGCGCCAAGGTTGCTTCCTGGTGCGCGCGATCTGCACTCGCGCGCTCCGATGCGCTCGCGCACGTTTAGTAATATTTGCATTGCATTTAATTTTGTGTTCCGTACTGCGGTAACTGATTTTGAATTTTTTATTTATTTGATCATTGCTATGTAACAACTACGCGTAAGAGTTACCTACTCTTATAGTTTTGTTTATTATTATAACTAACATTCATCAAAATAGAGTATAACTTTTACTTTTCGTTGTAGGAGTGCCCATTGCTCGCGTAGATGTTAATCGTTATTAGGTATCATTAATTTGAAATTTTGTATCTAGTAGTTATCACAAAGTACGTAATAGTTGTAATGTTCGAAATAACTTCTGGGTCTTAATTGTTGTCACTTTACTTTTGATGACGTTAAGATATGTAGGAGGGGGGGGGCAATTAATACTAAAATAGCGCTTTCTATATGCAGTTTATAGATAGACGGTAGATACTTTCATTTTCATTTTGTACAAATTAATTTAGTTGAAATCGTATGAAACGTACAAAAAATGTACCTATAATGATTAAATATTTAGTTAATGATTTAGTCGAGTTCTTAAATAACTGCATTTAACACTGACTTTCTTGAAGACTTTATTTATTTGCCAAAAAGTAATAATGTTTTGAACAATTAGATAATGTTCTGTTTATTTCGAAAACTGATAAACCTGTCTGATCATTACTGAGGAATGTTTTTATGGATTGCATTGTGTTATGTAAACGTCGTTCTACTAATGAGTATCACATTATCAAGGTAGCAACTGACCTTGTTGGAAACATAGGCCGGTTAGAAACATCTTATGATGCATATTGATTCTTATCATTTATCATTTAAATGTATTATTTAGCCACTTTAAAACAGACTATTACAGGATAGGGTTATAGAATGCAAAGTAGGATTTCAATTACGTAGTCGGCTACAAAAAATTAAATACAAAAATATAAAATCTATGACCATTTTTAGAACTTCATGATCGCTGGCCTTATATACACTATTGATTTTTATAATTCAAAGGAGTAGGTACAACTAAATTATACGTAGAAAAAATTCAAATAAAAAATAAGATAATCATAGAAAACTGGACGATTAAAATATAAGCACGTGGCTACCTTTCATATTTTATTTTTAATAATCAGTAGTGATTACGTCGTTAACTGATGATTTACTACCATACAAAATTTCACAACTTTTGTTTATACAAAAAGTAAAAGTCCACTTAAATATTTTGTCATTAACTATTATTCATTATTTTCCGAAAGGTTTTGGTTTATGAGGTCACAAAACATGTAACAGTGTTATAAGTAATATGTAGATAAACGATAAAAATATACCTAACGTCAATAAAGCGATATAATTTAGGTCAGTGCATAGACCACATTACAAGCCACGTGATGTGTACCTATTATAATTTTAACACCACGAGTACTCTATTTAAGGAGTAAGTTATTTTATTATTTTAATGAAGGAGAAGTGATTTTTTTTGTTAGTTTTTACGCAATATTCTTTTAACGTTACGTGAAGTAGGTACATTTTAACTGGTTAATTTTATGAGTACCTCTCAGCTTGTCTCTTTTTGTTGGGTAACATTGAGGTAATGTTTATTTAAGTAAAAAAAAATATCGAAAGACAGGTACAAAATTAATAGTAGTAAGTAAGTTCTACTTTCATGCGAAAAACTATAAATTTAACATTATAATTATTTATGCATTTTATTGGTATTATTACAAACACATAAATGTTTTAGCAACTATATAAACATCTAATAAGTACAGACATAAATAACAAAGCTTGAATAATTATGAAGTAATTTATATGAAGTGCGTTACATATTCTAATCAGAACACGTGAGCAATTATAAACCGTCTTATTTAATCAAGTGAAAATGTGTTGGTTCTATCAATGCAATCGTGTTTTTCCACGATATCTGTCTGCTTACTATTACACTACCCTTTAGTGTTAAAGTTTAAGGGCTTAGGATTGGTAGGGATGGCAAAAACTCTATTTTTAAATAATATTTTTTTTAAAGAGATCACAAACATAAAATTTTTGTACTAGTATTTTAACAACTTCACATGAAATACTTTATGTAAGACATCCCCCTTAATTTAGGTTATAGGAATAAAAGTTCTCTACATCTTAAAAATATCTTCATCTCGATAAGAATACTATTTACGAGTAGCATTGCGTCTATGGTAGGTCTACAGTTTGCGATTAATATGTACCTAAATAAAAATACAACGCCAAAAAATTTATTCGAACGAGTAACAAAAAAAAAACGCATATTAATCTCATTAACACCCATTACTAACGAGTCTTATTGGAGATTTATTTACAGTGGCACTGCAAGCTTATGCCATAAAAAGTCCCTTAAAAAATTAAATAACATAACGTTACATTAAAGTATATACCTATATTGAATTTTTCATAATTATAAAAGTGACAACCATACAGTCATGGCCTCAGGGACCGCGTGCGCGGTCGAGTTGCGCAATGTACTCACGTGCAGTTCCGTCTCGTTTTACAAACATCTTCAATAAGCAGTAGGTACCGATTCCCTTTCGAAACCAATTACGAAACAACTGATAATTATTATAATGAAGCCTCGTGGGACTATTTTCTTTTATTATCACTAGCCTGTTTCTTCGTTCGTATGTTTAAGATATTTTATGACCACGGTTACGATTGATTTACGTTTTTATAGATAACCAAAAATTAAGCAGTAGGTACGTAGTACTTGAAATAGAATAGTGAGAGAAGTTTGATTAAAAGTGAACTGGTTGCCCCCATCTTCAATTCTGGCTATTTTTCCAACGTCTTTCGTGCATTACCTATGCGGCTGGGTGTTGTCGTGAATCAGTAATAGGCAAAGAACACTTTGACAGACTTGGTTATTTGACTACGTCTAGAATTGTTTTCAACTAGGAAATTTTTGTCCACAACTTATGTTACGTCGACTTCAAAGATAAAGTAAAAATGTAATTAAATGGGTAAAGGCGATTATACCTACTATTAGGTGTTGGTCAAACCTGTCTTTAGTCCAGCTTCTCGTGATGTAACCCCGCAAATCTTACCTTTTATTTCATAGTCATTCCTATTTTTAAGGTTATAACTATGTTTCCTATTAGATAATTACGATTTTCGAATGTTCTAGCGATTTGTGCGCTTAAATTGTAGTATACAGAAAGGAACATCACGCTTCGTATATTTTTAAGTAACGCTCATATTTACATTAAATACGTGATTTTCTATTGTTATAATTTTTTTTTTGTAGAGTTTCTGTAGAGTTATTGTATCGAATTGTAACTACGAATATAAATGAAGTTATATTGAAATTAAAGGATGTGAGGAGAGTAACCTAGAGAAAGATTTTGCTTTACAAAGATCTTAAAATTGGAAAAGTTGTTTACTTGAATTTTGAAACATAATTTTAGAGTAGTTACGTACATTAACGTTTACTTACAATTATAACTCTAATGGAAGTATTAGAATGAAACCTATTAATTGAATGAAAATTGCTTTAAATTGTGAGCTGGAATCATCTTATTGCCTTAGTACTATCAATAGGTTTCGCTTCCTTATGACGTTTCTATGCGGGTAAACATCACCGGGCATTACGTATTTATGATAAACATTTGCAGCCGTATATGCAACACCCAGAACCGTATGCACCGCTGTTTACAATACGACACTCGGACAATGCTTGCGTAATCATTTGAATGTCAAATGGAGCCGGTTTGAAAAACAAATTTTTCGTTCTCACCGAGAGGTGTCGATGCCCGCTACTGCGTCACTTCCTACTTTATATTATGCAATGACACGTCCATTGCACAGATTCTTTGTCTACTTATACGTATATTTTGTATGTTAACTGTAAACGAAGGATTCTTAAAATATTTGTTACATTAGGTAGGCATACGAATTTAACAGATAAAATATTTTTAATAACAATATTTAGCATTTTTTTCGTGCGTTCGTGCACGTGCAAATGTGCCAAATATTCAATAAATCTGCCAACTCAATATTTAACTAGTATTGAAATTATGCTTCCGCATTGCTTTTAGTTCTTGAAATTTGAGTCATCATTCATATTTCATACAAACATTTACTTATATTAAATTCTAATGTTCAGTTTTATTTCTTTCCAGGTACCTACTGCAAAAATACATGGAATAAAAATCTAGAGTCAATCGACAACCACCAAAATGAGACTGGTAAATATAACTTATTTAAATACCTAATAATACATATTTATTGCTGCCTAATTTATTATATATTGGGGTGCTAGAATATGTGTAAGGAATAAATAGATTTTGTGGAAAATATAAATAGGCAAAGGGGAAGTGTCAGTGCGCAGTGGAAAGTGCGCACTTATCATAAAAGTAGGTCAGTAGTGGCGCCGCCCCTTTATCGAACATAGCCGATGTCGTACTCTTCCGTTTACTAAAATAAACCTTCTTTTGAAGTTCACAAGAATCAATTTGGCCTGACACTTCCGGGCGGTGCAGACGGGTGTGAAGGGAGAAGTGCATTTCGTTTGCATATTTTTCGGGACTGAAAATGGTACCGGCCGGCAACGGGGCCGTGTCAGAAAATACAGCTACTTTATTAACTACTCGCTGGATATCTAATATGGCAATTATCCTCATAATTGTAAGAATTTTTGATCTCGCGTTTGAAATCAGTGGTCGTTCGTGTAGTGCGCAAATATGTGTGAGATTAAAACAATTAAAAATGTATTTAAAATCATTATCTTACGTAATTACAAGTCATTTAAATTTAAGGAACTATAAAAGCGCCAGATAAATAGAAAATTCAACTCATTCCATGAGCGGACATGGTTACTTATTACTATTTATATTCAATAATGGACGTGAAGTTGAGATCAAAATATTAAGAAAATGATTGTGAACTTAACTAAAAACCAATTATAAAGTTATGATTTTAAACCTTTCATCAAGTGTCAAGGGCCTTGACACAAGGCATCCAATTAATTTCTTCCAGTGAGATTAACTGTATTTTGTGTTTTATTATCCTTAATCTCAACCTATATCGCGCCGCAATGTTATTTAAATTTTATGTGGAATAAAATTAATGATGTATTAAACCCTACTTCCAATATAGCACTCCGCTGTGTCGTCAAAACTTAATTGTCAACTGAAATCTGACATTTTTGTAATCAGCTGAATTTCACTATTATTTTTAATCCCAATTTCTTGATAGACCGCAAAATTAATTCACACTAACAGTGCTCTTAATTTATTTAGGTAACTAGACGTACCTAACAGAGTGATCAATTCTGTTGTTTAAGTCATCTTACTTTAATGGCCTTCTTAATACTAATTTCCTGCTCTTCGTGTTCATTGTTCCCGCGATCAATACTGTTGGAATATTCCAGAAGGTTCGATCAAGGTTAATTCGATCGTTTGTCAACAGTCATCAAGCGAGGAGATTCCTAGTACGACGGTGGGTCGGACGTGTAGCCCAGGCAGTCCTGGCGCGGGGGGTGCCTACGATGTGACGCGGATGCGTGAGGAGGAGTTCGAACGTCTGACTGTCTACATCGTGCCCGATGTGCCCTGCGAACGTGGCGTGCCCGGGCGCGCCGAACGCACGCTACCCCGGAGTCTCGCGCTCCGCCCTTCCGCTGTACTCTCCACACCTAATACACCGGTAACTACACTATTACTGACAACGTCATTATCACCTCCAACTACTTAAGTCATATCTACGTTACGTCTGTTAGAATGCAAAAGGTTTCGTTTTCTATACGCAGCTCATGTTGGATCGAAATAATATTTTTATTTAGGAATGATTTCCGCCATCGTGGATTTTTTTTAAAGATTTTAAAAGGTTATTTCTAAAACATTTTGATTCTAATATCAAATAATATAAACTAACAACAAAAAATATTACGCTTATAAAATTATAATTAACAAGTACTTTTAATCGTACCAACTTATAAATCTCATTTTGAGGGAAAACAATTTTTGAATAGTAATTTATCTTCAATAAACGGGATTATTTACAGACTGAAGGGGTATGGAGTACAGGAGTCATTCCACGTGGAACCAGGTTTGGACCCTTTGAAGGAACGAGAACACCAAATAAACCAAACGATAAAGTGTCTTGGCGTTATTACTGGAGGGTGAGTAAAGCTCATTAGTTAAGGCTAATAATCACCTACTCAATACTTCGCTTACATAATCCTGATTATGTTAAGATTATTGGTAGTGGCTTTGTAAATACGTATCTATCCTAGTGTTAAAATACCCGTACAACCGGTATAAATCCTGAAACTAACTAATCTAAGTTCTTTCTACATTCCCTTCCTAGACCCACCACGCAATTTCTTGTCTCTAACTAACCTATTCCTCTCTCTTTTGGGCCAGGTGCAGGAAACTGTCAGACATCACACTTATGGAAATATTAAGGTGAGACTGGGCTTTACGAACTTTTTGGTGATGGTGCTTTAAATATTTAGATACTTCGTTGTGTATAAGTTACCTTTTGTTTTGTCCTTGTCATAAAAACCAATTGACTATCAAAAATTGAATTGTAAATACATAATTAAATATTTCAAATTTAGAAGCTAGAAACACGAGACACCGCAATCGTAAATATCATGAAAACAATGACATTGGATCATGTCCTTGACTTCTCTTCCATAATAATAATTGTAAGCAGTCCACTATCAGTTGCACGCGCATTGCAAATATTGCGCACGTGCCACGTGCTCAGTCGAACTCATGAAGCATTCAGTCTCTACTAGTGAAGCAGACAGCTTTACTTAATCCGACAGAATTCTAGTAATCATAGTAGCATAATTTAAAAATAAATTATATTTATTACAGATATTCAAAGATAGTGACTATTATTACCTGGATGGATCCGACACGAGCGTGGCTAACTGGATGCGATATGTAGCGTCCGCTTACTCGCTTTCAGTGATGAATCTTGTTGCGTGTCAACACCAAGAACACATTTACTTTTACACAATCAGGTAAGAACGGTAACTTATTAACCGAACATTACTATTCAATTTAAAGACACATTTTTATAGCATTTGAACTGTCACAAATAATAAAAAACACTTTGTTTCAGAGATATAATGCCTAATGAAGAGCTTATGGTTTGGTACTGTAAAGATTTTGCAACAAGATTGGGTTACGATATTGACCCAGAAAGAGCAACATATTCTATATGTAAGTAACAATTCTTTATTCCATTTATGTTTCCGTATCACAAACTATGAAATATCTAAAAAAATATTAAAATCTACTTGACCAGAAAACACCAAGGAAAAAGCGACTTCAACCAATCTTTTTCTATTGCAGGCAAAGAAGAAACTATCAAAAAAGCATATGGCTTGCCACCAGCTCCAGTACATCCAGAAATTGCTTTTAATCATATGAAATACGTACTGGGCTTAACAAATGCAAAGGAACTTCTAGAAACAGAAATACCTAGTAGACGAAGGAAAAGGGAATCAAGTGAGAAATTACTTCATGAAACAACGAATCATTTGCCACGAGATGAACAAAGGATTGTAAACAAAAATGACAGATCCATTATAAGAGCCGATTTATCCGCAAATATTATTCATCATAAAGCAGAGGCCCCATTAATAAATGAATGTCCAACATTATCACCAAATGGTTTAATGCAGCCTCCATCACCTGTAAAAATACACCATCGGGACAACCAAACACTAATAATTCACCAGCATAAAGAAAGCACATCTCATGTAGTCATTCATCAGCTAGAAAATCCGAGATTACATAGCAATAAATCACCTGCACAAAATCACCATCTAAGAGATATGCGTGGACCTTCCCCAATGACACAAAATCACCAGGATAAACTGGGAAGTAAATCCCCAAACCTAACTCACTGTGGACCGCAACATTACGAACATCAATTAACACCTAATGATGGATCTGTTCGATCAGATGAAGGTTATCATAGTAACGGATATCATGATGAATTTACACCTCCTGAAGATTCTAGTGATTCAGATGTAGAAAATTATGTTTTAGATTGTTCAAATAAAACCAATGAACCCAAAGAAACTGTTATCGTACAAAAGACAGATATAGATCGAAATGAATACAGAAAAGTGAAAATAAAAATGCCTAGGGCCTATCAATACCAAAATCATAAAGACATGGATTGTGAAAGTGAGAAAGAATTAATTATAGCTGAAGAAATAGCGAGTGATATTCCTCAGAATCTATCACCGCCTCGAAGAGACCCTGCTACATCTACGGTTATTGTATTGGAATCCTCACAAAATACTATTGTTCCTCTGAGCAAGCCCTATTATGAAGATGGGGCAATATCTCCATCTCCACAACCAGCTTTTATGCGATATTCTCCACCAGATACCAGAATATTGGAAACTATACTTACTGGAAATAGAATAGATACTAACAACAATGATCCTAATAGACGGCAACCAAATGCGACGCCACCGCCTTCATCACCTACTGAAATGGCTTACTCCTATAAGAAAAGCCAGAGATATGGAAATGCGTGTAGTCCAGATTCCAGTTCAAATTTAACACCACTGCCGTCATTGCTCCCATTACCACAACAATTACCAACTCCAAGTGTGACCTCCGTCTACTCATCATCACCACCGCATACAATTCCACATACAACAGAAATAAGGGAAATCCGTGAAATAAGGGAAATCAGAGAAACAAGATACGAAAGTCACTATCCGAATTATTCTTATAGTTTATATTCTCCACCAAATTCAACAATTATTACTCAACTAGGATCTCCTTCAAACACGTATTCACCGACTGTAACGTCTACGCATCAATATGAGAGGACACAAAATGGACAGAGCAACCATCATTACCCGTCATCGACGAGTGTTATTACGTTAAAAAATTGCTCACAGCTGAGTTTGATACAAAATTCAAATGTGAATAGTCAATTAGTACCACATCATGGTGGTATGAGTCCCGACAGTTTAATGGTCGCACCCATGAGCCCTAACTCACAGTCATCTCGCGGCTACAGGAGTCTACCTTATCCTTTGAAAAAGAAAGACGGAAAGATGCACTACGAATGCAACGTATGCTGCAAAACTTTTGGTCAATTATCCAATTTAAAAGTACATTTGAGGACACATTCTGGTGAAAGACCTTTCAAATGTAATGTTTGCAACAAATCGTTTACGCAACTCGCTCACTTACAAAAACATCACCTAGTGCATACGGGAGAGAAACCACACCAGTGTGATATTTGTAAGAAAAGGTTTTCATCCACATCGAATTTAAAAACTCATCTTCGATTACATTCAGGACAAAAACCGTATGCATGCGATCTGTGTATGCAAAAATTCACACAATTCGTTCACTTAAAATTGCATAAACGACTACACACCAACGATAGACCATACGTTTGTCAAGGCTGCGACAAGAAGTACATCAGTGCGTCCGGACTTCGCACCCATTGGAAAACTACTAGTTGCAAGCCTAATAACATCGAAGAAGTCCTAGCAATCACAAACGCTGCCAACACAGAATGTATTGGTGAGTATCTCACATGTACTTATATTCACACTTCAATTTTATACAAATATTGTACCAAATTTTTTATTCTACTTTTTTTAACTATTTTTACACCATTATTTCCAAGAGATTATACACAATATAATACGAAAAAAACAAAGATGCGGCAGCCGCGCATCGCGTTGCACTTTCTCTTCGTAGGTAAACTACAACTTTCACTTGCGCTCTCGCTGAACGCGGCCGATTTCATTTTCGCGTGCACTTTGCAGGTACCGTTGACAAAGACTGCCACGAGAGAGAGGGGCACGAGGCGTACGAGGTACACTCGTTGTCGCAGGGAGGGCTGGTGGGAGCCGGTGGGGCGCGAGTGCCGATGTCGCACGGCGAGGTGCTGCTGGGAGGGCACGCGCACACCACTACACCTCACTTGGCGACAGGTCACGGACAACTTTCGCCGGGGACTGGGTACCGGGCGCTGCCGCCGCCCGACCACGAGCCGCAGCATTACTCGTCGGCCGCGGAGACGCGCCCCAGCGTCATCGAGTCCAGCCAGCCCCTCATCATCGAGTGCACCTGAGGGCAACCGCCCTGCTCGCCGCGTCGCCCGCAGCGCCGCCGCTGCGACGCCGCGACTGCGACGCGTTTCTCCCCGCCGCATAATGTGATTCCGCTCTTGTGATCTAACGAAAGTATTTTGTAAAATATAAAGAGACAACTGTGTGTGTAACACTTAACGATCAGTGGCTATGAGATTAATATAAAAACTTTGATATGTATATTTGTAAAAAGATTTTAGTTTTAAGCGCATTGCGGTGTTAAATAAGTACTAAGTACTGAATAAGGACACGAACGTTTCATAAAATATTTCGACGCCCGTCAAAAGTATTTTTGTTAAGGTCTCAAGCCTTTCTTTGTGCTAATGCTCAATTTTTCTACTTAGAATTTCTATTGTAAATACCTATGTTTTATGACATCTTTATTTTATTCAAAAATATATGTACATAGTGATTATATCCTGTAAATACGTATCTACGAGGATTATGTAGGTGCTCTACAGCGTCTTTTTTATAAATTTATCATTACTGGCAGGTACTTATATTATACTTAGTTCTCAGCAGTTTAAGATGAGATACTTGAATATCTTTAAATTCACCAAAGAAGGTACAGATAAAACTATTCGGACGATCTAATTCCCTCGACATCCAGTCTGTCACAAGTTTGTTGAGTCACATTGAAACTCGCAAAAATTTAACTTTAAAGATAGAAATCAAATTAGAAATAAGTGCCAAAAGCACATTGATATTTTTTTACGTTTTAAGTTATCCTAATAAGATATTCATATAGTATTTTAAAATCGTTGTTCCTAATTAATAATTGGAGAGTAAGCGCGAATGTGCATCAACTTAATTCTAATATAACTTAGAATAGAATGGAGGAATCGTGTACATTGTCCCTACGCTAGAACAAATGGTGCTTCACAAGGTAGAGTAGCGACCGTCGCCGCCGACCGCCGCGCGCCGCCGCTGGCGCCCGAACGGGCCCGCCCGAGCCCGGACAGTCGGCCTACGCGTTTGCAGACTATTTACTACTTACATGACGTAATCTTAATTCACCCGATTTATTAATTATGTACTATTATATTCCAAAATTCTAGTACTGTAATATTATAATTCTCCTAATCAAAAGGCTGAAATAAATATGTAATGTGACGATTGGCGAATGTTATTAGAGGTACTGGTCTACATTATGTAACGCTATGATACGATAAACTAATAGCTGTAGCATATACGTGATGTAGACCCGAAACATAGCTTTTTGTATATTTCTATTATTCGTATCAGTAAGATTTTTACATGCAATCATTTATAAATTTAGTAACTGTATATTTTATACTTACTCTTTACCTACAGAGCTAAATTTTTTGTATCAAATGACTGCCTCCAAATTAAATTGTAACGTTTCTTACGACATCAATGTTACATAACTGCACCTGTTTATTTATTCTACAAATTAACCTATCTGTAAAATTTATAACTTATCATATCACGAGGACTTATTGTATTTAATCATCTTGCTGAACAATGTGTGATTGGATACATAAAATATCTGAATTACAAGTATTTCCTTTTTTGGCAATTGTTATAAGATCTATATAGTTTAAAATGTGAGATTGCGATTTAAAATTACTATTGCTAAAATCTTCGCCAATATTCTTGAAATTGTTAAATATTTTTATAATTTACGTTCTAAGTCGGTGCCGATGTAACATAAATGACAATTATTATAAAAAGTAATTAATATCTACGAAACTCAAGAGATTTGATACGATGTATTTGTACAATTAATATCACAAATGTCACATGATATTTAATATCGCCATATAGAACTTTTTTCGTTTGAAATTTCAAAATGTTATATTGCCTTATGCTCTCGGCTAACATAATAAATAAAAACAATGTTTGGAAACAAACATTCGTATAATATAATGGTATTGAATGTAATAATATGTATTTTATTCATTTGTTTTATTGTAAATATTGTTCTACAAACTATCAGTCACTTATACGAAATTAAACATTGTACCTATTAATCTTGTATAAAAGTAAACTTAAAAACCTAAGAGAGATAGCTCGTTCTTACATAATGTTATATAAGTACAATATCTAACTTATGGTACCTACATCAAAATAAGCAATATATAATTGTATCGTATTAACCATTCTGCTATGATATTTATAGACACGAACATTCTCATATGCCTTGAGACAAGGTAATAATTATAAAATATGCCAGAATAACCTATATTCACTGTAAAGGCCTGTAATTTTGTACACTTGATCAATAATTATTTTAAAACACCAAATCCATTAAAACAGGAGTAAATAAACATACAAAGTGGTTTTATTCCTTACATTAGATTATGTTATAAAACACAATTATGTTTACGAACTCTACTCCCATCATAACTATGTGGGAGGCAAGAATATTCTAGCAAACGATCTTCATATTAGAGGTTCTATTTAACCTTCGGTTTATGCCATACTTGCTCATGGACACTACCCTAATAGAGACTGACTACAGAAAGAAACTACTGAACGAACGAAGATATATTATAGTTGCGGGTTCCCGACAGAGAATCCTTAAAATAAAATAAACCTATGAAACAGTAGATATTTTTGAAAAACCCTATAATTTAAATAGTCACATTACACTTTTTATAGTGAGTCCTCATATTAGATGACTGGGTAAAGGTGAGTTTGCACCGAGGACAAGAATAAGGCTTCGCTCCGGTGTGAAAGTTCAGATGAGACTTCAAGTGATGTTTCTTCGTAAAAGATTTTGGACATAAAGTACAGGCAAACGGCTTTACACCTGAAAAATATAATTTATCCATTATATTTAATTGCACACACCTCTAAATTTAAAAAGCTACGTGCGTATTAGATACTAATTATTATTTGCTACGGTGAAGGAAAACATCATGAGATGAGAATACCAGAGCCCAGCTGTGGGACAGTTATGGGTGGCGATGATGATAATGATGATACTTAATTGAATTGCAAGTTGAAATAATAATACAGGTTACTTATTACTAGTTATTGTTAGCCTGACATCCACATTTAGGTACGCATTGAGTCAGATAACTCTACCAAGACGGTATGTAGACGTGAAAAGACTCAAACTATAATCTGTATTCTTCAGAGTAAGAATAAGGTGGCTAATAATTCGGTTTTTAAGGATGTAGGTAACAGCCATAGTATAAAATATCATTGGAATAGTCATACCAGTATGCAGTCGTAGATGCAAGGTCATATTTGACCTATCAGCAAAACGTTTGTCACAGTGCGCGCACGCGTAGGGACGCTCGCCAGAATGTGTACGTTGATGTTGTTTCAGCAGCATCTTCCGAGAAAACGCTTTCCCACATTCTTCACAAACGTGGGGCTTCACACCTGGTACCATAAAAGTTACAATCTATACTTAATGATATAAAGCTGAAAAGTTTGTTTGCTTGTCTGAATGCGCTAATCTCAGGAACTACTGGACCAATTTGAAAAATTCTTTTAGTGTAAGATAGTCCATTTATCGAGGAAGGCTATAGGCTATGTAACTTCCCGCTAAGAGGTCCAGCAATAACAATATTGTGAAAACGGCAAAATTATGCGGGCAGAGCCACGAGCGAATGCTATTCTATTGATAAAATCTTTAATGATCTAAGTTTGTGTTTATATTATTATTTTTTTGAGAATAATTTTATTATTTGTCATATCTTATGGTCTATAGAATATGATGCACAAGGATACATAACATGAAGATTTTTTAATTCATTATGTCAATAGAACTTGATCGCAGACTTCAATACCCGTATGTTTCAAACTTTAAACTATAGCTAATCGGATTCGGCGATTGATAAACAGAAGCGTTACCTGTAGTTACTTAACGTCAGCAGTAACTGCAAGGGTACCTATGATTGCAACTTTCATTTCATGGAAAACAACAAATCGTTTCCTTTATGTCCAAACCTGTTCTTATATCTTTACCTACATCAACCGTTATAAAGTTAATTGCAGCAAGATCGTGTGAAACTATGCTCAAAAATACGCCATTTAAACACCGATGTTTCTAACTTGTTTTAAGCCAGTGACAATTAACTCTCCCATTAAAAGCTTAAAATGCAACAAATTGCAAATCTCCCGATGCAAACTTTCCACTGTAAAAAGTCGTGAAATTCTATGTAAATTCAAGTTAGTTATTATAAGACTTACTTAATAACAAGCAAATAAACAAAGAACAAGTATGAAAGTTACCTGTATGAATCCGAACATGCATGTTGAATGCGACGCGCTGATTGAAAGATTTGGGACACGAAGCACATTTGTATTCCTTGCGATTTCTGCAAAGAAAATCGTAAAAACAACAAATACTGTTACTCTCGACCATGCAATATGAATAAATAAATTTCAAGCAGATAAGGGTAGGAATTCAAGAACGTCCTCGATGTACAAATTTTGCACATAGTAAAAGTGTTAATAGCACAACTTTTATTACACACTTCTCTGAATCAAGTGCATAATTATTGACAAAAAACATATAACAAAGCCTTATCTGAGGAAACAATTTTATAAGTTAGCTAGGAATCTACCATTACAGGAATCAGTTTTTTCTAAATTCAAGCAATATCGTAAGTCCTTTAGTAAATTGATTCAATCTTTTTTGGTAACTACAGCAACACATGGATAGCTAAAAAGCAATAGTTTCTAGGCAATTTAATGAGAACAGAAATTCATTTAATTTACCTATGAATCTTCATATGGTTGCTGAGATAGCCTCTATCATTAAAATGCTTTCCGCAGACAGAACAAGTAGCCGCGAACTCCTTGGTACCGCGATGAACTGACATGTGGTACTTAAAGTTGCGGAGTTGTGAAAACGTTTTCTTACATTCTCCACATCTGTATCGATTCATTGAAGAATGCTGTCTCATATGAATAGAGTAGTCTTGCCTTCTTATAAAAACCTGGTTCACCAAAAATGTTCATTATCAATTTAAAACTCAATTGAATATACATAATAAGAGAGAATCCGTACAATAGTACTCTATTAGCGGTTATCGATAAATTTTTATTCCATTGAAAATTGTTAACCAAGAGGCGATAATTGAATAAGTACTTCCTTTGCATTGTATTGCTCAGGAATTTGTACACTCGCGCTATCATAACTGTTTAAAATGTTCACGTTAAAATCATTTTCAAGTTCTTTAATTTGGCTATCAGCAAGTGGAAAGTTTGAATGGCATTTTTTTTGGTTTTTGCTACTTATAGGTAGTTACCTCTTGGCATACGACGCATCTAAGATCTTGCAGTTTCGAAGATATTGGTTCTTCAACTACACTCTTATTTGGTTCAAATTGTGTGGTACTATTATTATTCTTGTCATTAGAACTAACACTTATCTGAAAAATAGAAAAAATAATATTATTAGATAATTTTCAATCATTTTAAAATTACACTCAGGCATTGAAATTAAACAGTTTACCTTACTATCGTTGTTTTTTTCAACACTTATAGGGACAAGACCTTTGTTACGAAATGGTATGTAACTGATTGGCTGTCGAGGAAGCCATGGGTTCTGTAAAACTTCATTTAAAATAGTAACTTTTGGAATTTCAGAAAACGTCTTCAGACCCGAAGTTACTTTTGTGAGACCGAGATCCAAGAAAGAATTATGTGTTTCTATTGGTGAGTTCAATGTTAAATCTTTTGACATTACTGGTTTAGACATTTTTAACGGTGTATTATTTTCCCCAAAATCAATACTGGCTTCATTTGATCCATTTTGTACGATACAGTCTTCATTATTGTTGATCAGTTGGTTATTATTGACCGTATAGGATATGCTGATATTAGCTTTGTCGTTTTTTCTGTAATTTTTATAATGCAGATGTTTAAGGCAATCGAAAATTACAGATTTTGGATTACATTGCGCTGTTTCCTTAGGTGTTACTGAGATAGTTTTGCGTTCATTGGGATAATTTCCCATAGAATTAGTAAAGAGAACAGATGGTGGTGTACGATACTCTTCATTTGTTATTGCTGGCACGCCTGACGTTTGACCGTTAACATGGCCTTCTTGACTGTATGTCTCAATAAATATGTCACGTAGAAATGTCTGGCTTTGTCGGTATCTAGATAGAGATATAAGATTACCCGAATCTGGGATATTTTCTTCACTCCATCTGAATGTCTGACTAGATTTATCACGCGCATTTAAAGTAACAATCGGGTCTTGCGTCTCGTGTCTGAATTCTTCAATTCTTATGCCTTTTCTAATATTAATAACACATCCATTTATACCATTACATACTCTAACATGGCAGGCATCATTTTTAGGTTCAAAGCAATACTGTTTATATTCGTCTATTTGTTGAATGAATTGTTCGTCAATAAATATTTCCATCGCATTAGCTATTTCTAAGAACATTTTTAACCTATTTTTTGGTATCAACACTTCTCCGTTGTAAATATAATATAGAATAGAAGACATCGCATCTAGATCATATTCTGGAAAATAAATAAAAACTGGTGATTCATCCACTGGACAGGAAAGAAGGACTTTCTGTAAAAAATATAAAAAACATAAGTGTAAATAATTAAAAATATTTTTACGAAGCCAAGCTCTACATCTAACAATTATGTTTTTAATTTAAAAAAATATTAGATTTATCATTTTAGTAATACAAAAAAAATTAAAAATATTTATTTTTGTCCGTTCAGTCGTCTCTGTCAAAGATAAAACTCGTTCGATAGTTCGATTCTCGTATCCTTACCCTGAGAAAACTGCTGACGCTAGCCAATACAGCACGATGAGCATTAAAGAAGCGTCCTCCACACATAAGTCGCACATCGCACCAATCTCCACATGTCAACCAATCACACATCTGTAAATAAATAGTTTAAATTGTTATAGACACCGTACTACTAATATTCTGTTATTCGCGCTTTTTGTTTTCAACAACCGAAAATAATTTAGTGCAATAATTTAGTATGTCTTTAATAAAATTATACGGAAAAAAGAAGCAGCACATTAATTTGAATTTTTAGTGAAAAGAAAAAAGGAACATTGTCTCTCCTCGAATAGGTCGATTACTCTGCGTTTGCGGCGCTTTTCAGTGACGGCCTGCTGAAGGCTTGATCGATCCACTAACTGTTTTACCTGCCTCGTGGATTAAATGTTAGAAGTACATCTACCTACCTATCTGACAATATACAATAGATAAATTTGCAGGCCACAGGTGGGTAACGTCTTTGTCGCACTAATCGGACGAACCAACCAATACAACCACTACCTAACCGTAATAACCAGATGACGCCAATGCAGTAGATGCTGTGACATTATACTTATTTAGTTAACAAACGAACAGGTCAACGGTTTTTAAGTAGCACTACACGTGAAAGTGTACAAATAAATCTAACCAAATAAGGGAAAATCTAAACCAAGCCTAAAGCAATCAGCCAACTCTTATATGAGCATGGTTTCGTTTTAGAGATCTGACACTTAAACTCTAGTAGGTAAATAAGTTCTAGTATCGTCACAAAAGTTATTGGGTAAGGAATTTTTTAGTCACGTAAGTAGGTAGGTAGGTACCTACCCGTATTATTATATAGTAGGTAGGTATTCACGGTACTAATTTGTAGTAATCTACCATAAATTGTGACATGATTGGTTATTTGTATGTTTTTAAATACAGTAAGCTCGTACGTATTCCTTACCGAATGTCATAAAAGGTTTTTTTTTTCATATATAAAAGATATTAGGTAGGTAGGTAGTTGACCCTAAGTTGACCCTAGTTGGTAAATGCCATGCCTATTGCCTGAATTAAACCAGTCATCGCGGGTTTGATTCTCGGGCAATATCTAAATAATTATAATTGTTAGTTTTCCTTGGTAACTAATGAGATATCACTTAGGCACCTAATAGGTACCTCGGGTATATAGTATACCTATACCTACCTGCTTTATCCATTTGATTTAATTATCTCAAAATATTAGGTAGGTAGGTACTTTAAAAATTATAATAATTAAATTAAATAAATATTATTTATAATTAATTTAAAATAGGTAAGAGGTAGGTACTTACGATGCCTTATATATATTGTTACCTTCCACTATTACACTGATTTATTGTTATGTAAATAATATTTTAGTGACAAAATTTTCTTAACAATTCACAAGACGGTACCACCGCTAACAGTAGTGAATCCCGAACTGACGATCAAACCCTAACGCTACCTACTCTACTCTTACCATCGGTAATACCACCTCCACCAACTATATTATTATTATGATGGTTATCACAATCGGTAGTGAGTTCAACTGTGTTGCATTGCTGTAAGGCACCTTAATAAGTTAAGTAGGTACTTAAGAAGAGGATTGTGATCTTTGATCTTAGGAAAACGGGACCTTTCATAATAATGATTAAAATATTTTTTATGATATTAGACTACACCCTTACACCCTAGCTATTAACCTAGGCGTTAATTTCTTAGTATGCAGCTTTAGGTTCGAATCTTGGAAACACCCGTAATTTTAAGAAAAAAAAAGGTTGTAAGAAAAATATATTAGGCTAATACTAGTCGCCCACTCTTGCTTGTTTCAGTAAATCTTTTACTAAACAAATCCTTCATTTAAGCTACGGACTTACCAAGTTTCATCCAAATAATTATGTTCAGTTTCAGTAGTTCACTAATAGCAAACCCTACCTAAATATAAATCTCTAAAAATATTAAATATAGTTAATTGACTTCGTTACAGGTTTATTATTACCTAATTGTTGAGGATACGCCGCTACCATCGAAAGCAGCCTCCTGAGGGGAGAAAATCTACATACATATTTTATCAAGTGCGAGGTACCCGCAGTGACTTGACTTGATTCCAATTGAAGGATTAATAATAAGATTCCTTATGATGCGTATTAACTTTAGAAGTAAAAATTAAATACCTTAGTTGGACCATGGTGTTATCATTGAGATACTTCAAATGACCAACCAAAATATTAGACCACCGCCATAGCAAAAGTTGTTCAATATGATGAGCATTTACTAAAGAGACAAGAAAATCAAAGATTGGGAGTATCTGATGTGGGAAACAAAAGGGATGGACCAAACTATAAGGCAGAACAACGTCTGCCCGGTCTTCTGGTAGTATTATAATTATGCATAGTACCTAATACTTAACTTAGGGTAGGCCATTGCTTACAATTCGTAGGCCGCAGTAGGAATAATTACCACGAAATGAGAAAGATAAAAATTTCTAAACCGTTAATGTACCATATTTATGTACGTGAAAACGTTATTTTAACTTTAGTGTCAATTTGTAAAATAAAATGTGCTGGTAAAGCAATTTACCTTGTGATTTGTGTAAGTAGGTAATTAAACATACCAAGTTACTGTCATTTTGTGCTTAAGTTTTCATAGAAACGTTATTACGAGTTACGTGACGATTAATATTTAGGATTTTTATGATCTTTAAGATCATAATGATCTACGTGAATAGACACTTAATCTTAAAATATAGTTGAGATTAAATAGGGGCTAACTATTGTAAATTTTGTTAATTTGGTAAAGTCACCCTCACTCGCTCTACAAATACCGTTAGTTATACTACAATAGTTTTACATTAATACAATATACATTATTTGACGGCTCTATGGCGTAATAGTAACAAAGCTGGATCGCCATTCAATGATTCCTGGATTAGAATCCCAGTGAGGTAAAAAGAATTAAAAAAAATAATTTATTTTCTGTCTGGGTTTGTGTCCTGTTTGTTGTCCTTTACACCCACTTCTCAGATTGCATGAGACTGAGTGTTGTACTGTTATTAATAAAAAAATATTTATTTTACCACAATATGAAAGGCTTATGGCACACACTTTGATATTTGCAGATACGATTGCAGAAAACCGTAACATTCTACATGCGTTTTGCAGCTTATGCCTGAAATAACAAATTGAAATATTTTGTATGATCAACTTTACAAGTAAACTTAAATTTTACAAGATACAACAGAAGCTGACAACTTTAAATCTTGATTACAATCTTATCTTAATATTGCTTAGGAAAATAATTAAAAACATTGTGTTTGATAAATATAATTGCTATAAATCTGTTTCATCAAATATATTGCTACACATGTAGTCAAGTTCATCATATTGCTTCACATAGGAACTGAAGAATGTCCCATCTATGCTATTACAGTCATATTTTTCACACACACAGTAATACAAACTTTTGCTGCACCCTCTACATTTAACGGAATGTTTAGCTGTTATTTCATCTGCAAAGTCACAGGTAACAAACTCATTCAAACAATATTTAGCTGGTGGACTATCACAGTTTTTTAAAACATGTCTGATTAAAAACTGATCAACACTTTCAAATGTAGACAAATAGTTGAATTCTTGTTTTTGTTGTCTTGTCAGTATTTTTTCAAGCATGAACACTAGATGGTGATGATAGCATTGATATGTTATCATATCAACATTTTCATTTTTCAAATCCATCCATTGTCTTATGCAACTTAGGGGTGTTATCTTATCTCCACTAAATAATGCAGGATTACTTAATAGACCACTAGCAGCCATGATACCATTGCAATTCAGCAAGTTGTACAAATGATCGGCATCCTCAGCAGTTTTGATTCCACCATTAGCTATTATCGGTATTCTTAAGGATTCACATACTTGTTGCAGAGCCTTAACATCAATACTATCTCTACTTTTTTGTAATGGAGTCCTCCCATGTACAGTTATAAAGTCTATGCCACATTTTTGTAATTGATGACATAGGTTAATTGTATTTCTAATGTCACTTAAAATTCTAATCTTAACAGAAATACTGAAGTCAGATGGCAGATTGCTTCTGACACCTTTCACCAAATCATGAATGAGTTCTGGTTTCAATAATAAGGCACAACCATAGCCATCTTTCATTGCCCACCGCTGTGGACATCCGCAATTCAAATCAACTCCATCAGCATAAGGATAAACTAATGTTGAAGCATCGACAAAATCCGCAACATTGTTAGCAGCAAATTGAACTATTAATGGAGTATCATCAACAGTTGTTGAGAACTCATTTGCTCGAGCTTTTGCATTCTGACAAAAGGAATCCGCAATTATCATTGGTGTAAAACTCATATCAACTCCATAGCTGAAACAAACAAAGGATAATATTAATGTTTTGTAACTCGTATTTATATTTTGAAAGGAAGTCCAATCTAAAACTTAAATACATCCAGATTACCAACAGATACTAACTTTTTTATCAATGTTCTGAATTGAACTTTGCTGTATCGGACCATAGGAGCACAAACTTTAACGTAAGTATGGTTTTCTTTAGCCGTGGCAAATAAGTTTTTTATATTTACTTTGCTTTTTGTCATTTTTACTTAGATGTCTCTGTTAGTACCATAGCACGGTATAACATTGATTTATAAATTTATTATTTTATTAATGTCCCACTTAATAATTATTTAAAAGAAGATAAATTAGTAATTGAGTAACAGTTTGTTGTTGAATTCGTATCATAACAAAGTACTCTGTGATTCGTATACTAAATTGGAGGTCATGACTTATGAATGACCCAAACTTTGGATTATAAATCATAATTTATTATGTCAGTGTCAGTTGCCACCACTGTCAGTGACATGTGAGATGTGACATCAACATCTTTATGCCCAGCACAGACTAAAAATCTAACTTAATCACAGACATTAAAACTTAAGGCTTATTTAATAATAAAAAAATATAATTATAATAGTAATTATAATAATAATAAATAAGTAATAAAGTATCAGAATTGACAAATATTAATTAAAGATCCGATGCATAAATGTTTTGAAAGTCTCTTATGTGTAATTAGTACTGTTTTTAATTATTAATCACACGTAATAGCTCACAAATTATTATCTTTATGTCATTGAAACATATTGGAATATTAGTGTACAGCATAGATCACACAGCAAATAATATAGTTTCCTTAAATTATGCGCATAATAAATGTTTTATAAAGGTTTTCCTGAACCGTGTACACACCACAAAGCAGAGTATTTTTCAGATCTCTCTAATCTGTAATTATATTTGACATAATTATACATCCATTCACCGTTTACGTAAAAGTTTGTGGTAAATAAAAGTCAATGTCATGTCAAAGTCAAACACAGCAGATAGCAGATACAGATTCATCAATTCATGTTTTTAAAATAATTATGGTTAGGGCAAGATAAAATGAATAAAGCAGTAGATATAGGTTTTCTGGAAGAAAAACAGGGGTGGCTTTTACATCCACGATTTTTTCCCAGTAAAGTCGGTGGAAAACCGGCGTGGTTGAACCTTAAAGACTTACCAAACCCTAAAGATATAACCTGTAAAAAATGCGATGAGACTTTAATTCTTCTGTGCCAGGTAATTTTATTTTCTTAAATTAATGTAGAAATATTACGGTACTTAGTGCCCGCATTCTTTTTTTTGTAAATAACAAAGTAACTAAAAAGCAAAATATTACTGGGTAACACAAGTGCTGGCTATGGCCTCTTATTAACGGCAGTTACACAAACATTATGAGTTGCTTACATTTTTTTCCAGGTATATGCTCCTTTTGAAGAAAAAAGTGAGAGTTTTCATCGCACAATATTTATCTTTATATGCAAGAATGGTTCTTGTTGTCAATCTAACTGTGCTGATAACTTTGTTGTATTAAGATGCCAGCTGGGCAGAAAAAACGATTTTTACTCTTTTGAACCTTATGAGGAAAATGAGAATGAGGTGATTTTTTTTTATATTGTTAAGGTAGCAAACAAGCTGGCAGTGCCACCAACACTGGCTGCCTATGGACATTGTAACAAAATTTATTTTGTCTAATATGTTTCTAACTTTGTAACTAGTAGTTATTGATAAATTCTTGAAAACATCAGTCAAAACTTTTATCAAATTATTAAACACAAACATAATCAAATTTTTTTAATACCTTTTAATGCAAATCTTCCAGGAATTTCCCATGACCAACTTTCCAAAGTTGTGCTATGTGTGTGGTACAAAAGCTCCTTCGCATTGCTCAAAATGCAAGAAAACATATTATTGTAGTCGCAAACATCAGATACTTGATTGGCAAAAAGGTCATAAAGAAAGTTGCAACAAGCTACAACAGGTAATTTATGCAATTGATATTAATATTTATAAAACATTTTTGACTTTCACAATACTTAATCATTATTACTACAATCAAAAATATTTTATATTGTAGATTATTATAATATTGTAGTGTACCTATATTGTAGATATAATATTATTGTCATTAGTAAACAACCAAAACAAAATACTATGCTGCATGGCATGCATCCTTAATTTCTTTACTATTTATCTTAAGGATTCTTGTTAGTTCTCTAAAGAAAAAAGAATCGAGTCATTTTGTGCTTTCACTGTAAGCATGCTTATAACATACCTCCCGCTTTTAGTATAATATTAAACAAATAATTCCATTTCAGGGTCTGGAATCTAGCAGTTCTAGTGATTTCCTCATAACTGAATCAGGGAAATCTATTCTGTTTAAAGAATGGGAACTCATAGTTGATGAAGAGGATGAGGTAATAATTGACAATATTAATTTATTGTATAATGAATCAACCTATTAAATGTGTTTTAGGGTTGGTAATTAAGTAATTGCGAATTAAATTAAGAATACCAACCACTACTATTATACTTAGTTGCCAACTCAATATAATAATGTTTTTTCGATTGTTTTAATTTAGGAGGAAGCTACAGATGTAGATACAAATAAGGAAATGGACAAGTTAGCTAAACTATTACAAGAGAAAAAAGGAGGTTCTCTAAGTAATATTGATGATGATGAATTGGAACAATACACAAGAGCGTTGCCTAAAGACAAAGTATTCAACAAATTTAGTAAAAGAGTCATGAGGCATCCTGAACAAGTATTGAGATATCAGAGAGGTGGTACCCCATTGTGGATCACAGGAAATAAAAAAAATGAACTTTTACATGTGCCAAACTGTAAATATTGCGATGGTGAAAGGGAATTTGAATTTCAAGTAAGAACTTTAATTACTTAGTACAGTTACAATATATTTTAGAATGTGTCTGTATTACATTATTGCATTATGTAATTTTAATTTATTTTTCACAGTAACTTATTAATTATGTACTTAGTCATTTGTCTTGTATGCTATGGATTTGCAGGACTTATACATTTGTTTGTTATTGTTTTAGATAATGCCACAACTACTTAATTTCATCAATGTTGGATTGGAAATTAATAGCATTGATTGGGGTATTCTCGCAATTTATACATGTAAAAACAGTTGTGACACTGGACCAGCATACAAAGAAGAATATATAATAAAACAAGATTTAAATTAAGCACCTATCTACTTTATTGTTTAAACATATCTTTATATTTATAACAATAAATAAATACATTATGTAATATCACTTTTGTTTTTTTCCATAATCCTCAGCTAAATATGTCATTAAGTCATTGAGTCCAGTAAATTCTGTTCTTGATTGTGGTGGATTATTTTTGGGTAGTACAGGCAATATTTGGCCCATTTTTTGTCTAAAATCCTTCAACTGAAATCAAAATACAAAATAAAAAGTAATAAGACATCCATGACTGAAGCAGCATTAGCTTAGTGGTTTAGGTGTTAGTCTCTCAAAGGATAGATCCGATCAAACAGTTAACTGCACAGAATTTACAAAAAGTTATGTGCATTATTAAAACAGACTACAAATCATAACTAATTAATAAACACTTAAATAAAATGAGTTTGAAAGATACTAGAACTCAATTAGACTAAAATGTAGTAGAAATTTATTTCAGTCACAATTTTCATGGCATGACTTATATTAAACTAGTAAATAGTGACATTTACATCATTTGCTCCAGATAGTTTCCATATCCCATAACACAAACAAGAAGTTCCAGCGATTGCATATAATGTTCCCCAGCCCAGTGCACGCAGGGCTAAGATTGCACCTGCATCAGCTAGTTCTGCACTGCTGTGCAAACCTAAAATATAATATAATAATATTCAAACAACTATTATGATTATGACTGAAAGTAACAAAAAAATACATTAAAGTAACAGAAAGTTCTTACCTTTATTAAAATATTTAGGATCAGCTTTTTTGGCTGCCGACAAAGTAGCTCCGAAACCTACAAATGCTGAAATACCTGCAATTGCCGCTAAAAACGAACCAGCTGAAATACGAATATTTGATTTAAAATGTTGATTGGTAAATATGTTTCAGTAATTGATATCCTAGTTCTATTATAGCTATTTTCAAAATTGTTAATATGTAACACAAAATAGATAGGATTACCAAAGTATGTTGTTTTTAATTTATATAATACTCAACTTTTATCCTCTCTAACCTCTCCTCGTCACGCATTATAATAAGGTACAAAGTACCAATACAGAACAGTTTAATTGGTTTAGTACCTTTTATTGATACATACTCTTGAAATTATTTTAAAATCACTTTTATACCCTTTATTTTGACTTCAATTGCAATACATTTTTGTATTATTGTAGTAGGTATGTACCTATTTGTAATATGTTGTATGTAGTAGTTTAAAATTGACAGAATGACAATGATTGACATTGACATTAATCATTCTTGATTGACATAAAAAAATCTACCTAGATTTGGATGTTATCTTTTTGGGTCATATTATTATTTGCTTTTTATTTTGGAAAAATATTTGGAACAATATTTGTGAAAGACAATTTAGTATATAGCGCACAACTAAAGAGAACTTTAATTTAGGTATTTATTGCGTTCTTCCACCTGCACTTAACCTTAACGCTATCTAGTGACGGTTATTCTGCATATCGCATTCCTATTCAGAGCCATCTAGATATTGAAGAAGAAACTAAATCGTGTACTAATATTATATTATGGTAAAGCACCAAACTAGTACCGTGATTTGACACCAGGGTGAAAATTAGGAACTTATGAAGACGTCAGGACACCTGGGGCTCGATTTTGCTAAATTAATGTGCCACAACTCCACAAGCGAACTAAACCTAATGTGTACGTTCATTTCATCTACAGTACAATGCCTTATCTATAATGTATTTAACTTCACATGAGTACCTACGGTAGAATTTCGACAAGAGACCAGGGCCCTAGAGTTAAAGTTAGGTAAGTTTTGTAAATACCTACCCATAACAATTTGACTTTCAGACTCAGGCAACCAGTTTTATTACTAACGTATTTATGTATCCCAATGGTTAAAATCTATAGTACCTACCTATCTGAAAATATTGCACGACGCAAATTGTACAAACATGGCTGTTTATGTAATTAGCGAGTGTGAAATGCGTTGATTTGATTTTGTTCATGTTATGGAGTGAACGACGAATAAGGAATGAATAATTTGGTTTCCGTTTGAAATAACAACTTGAATAATCAAGAGGGTGTTTGTGTAGCTATAGTACAAAATGGGTGTCAGTTAAACTCCTTTTGCAAGGAACACAATAGTTTCTATAGTTTCGAATTTTCGTAACAGAGTACATACTTACATAATTGCTTAGAAAGTAGTTTAGTTTAGGTACTTATAAGATAATAATTTTTTTAAGTTATTTATTCCATAATCATCTGTTAGCAATAAAAAATTAAATCGTAAAGCCATTAATGGTCCACTATAGCGAAACTCAAAGCGAAACCTGAAGTGCCCGATTGTTA
>LGAG01000427.1:321381-342734 GCA_001278395.1 Lerema accius | reverse complement strand
TTAGGTTTAAGAAAATATTTTTCTAAGTTATATAATCCGTATCATATTCTGTTAGTAATAAAAAAATTGAATTGTAAAGCCATTAATGGTCCACTACAGCGAAACTCAAAGCGAAACCTGAAGTGCCCGATTGTTAATCGGCTCTAGTTGAGCTTTAAATGGGTTGAACTTTTTTGAACAACAATAAAAAAATGTTTTTTTTTTCATCGGTACTAAAGCCTGCTCTATTTTCAAAAAAGTTCAATATAGTCATAAAATATAATGTCAGTTATCAACATTAAAAAAGATTTTTGATGGACTTTTTTCGTGGCTCTATTGGTAGGGTAAACGTAATTTTTCCTCCTCAATTTTTAAGGTAATTTAAAAGAATAGTTAATAACAGTTAATAGACAGTGTTAGTCTTGCCCCGTGTGTTAGTCTTACCCCACCTTACCTTACATAAATCTGTAACAGTTAACGCCTGCATAGTATGTACCAAACTTTCCATACGTATTAAACAATTGAAGTTATTAAATTATGTGGTTCAAGCTTAATTAATTAGTATCACATGAAATAGGATAATTTGATTCTATTTTCCAACCACAGAACCAGAAATTAATCAAACTAGTTTTGTCAATTTAGATTAATTTGCAATTATTTTAACAGGCAGTAATTATAATCCAACGCTTATTATTATTCCTATTGATATTTAAGTATTCGATATTTGGGAGCATTTGTATGAAGTACAAGATGAAGAAGGAGAAAGTAAAAAAGATGTAAGTATTATGGTCATTGTATAGACAATCTGCATAGTAACACGATAATTTATGTTTTACACTCATGTAGGGTTGCTTCCTTTAGACAAGTAAATGCGAAATAGGCAGTTTGTAACGGGCAGCCCCAACCTAAGTCATAATGTGTCAATCAGGCATCACAAAGTATAAATAACTTCCACTGTAACCTGCAGGGGCGGATCATGACTTTCTGGGGCCCCGGGCTAATACGGAAGCGGAGTCCGTTTTCTATGATAACGTAGTTTATAGTAAAGTGAACTCTTCTACAGATTTTAATGGTAATTTTGATTTTTAATGGGGTCGGGGGGCCCTTTGTATCTATGGGGCCCTGGGCAGAAGCCCTAAAAGCCCTTGGGCAGATCCGCCCCTGGTAATCTGGCTTGTTCCTATCGTTATGGCTTTACGGGTGTTAAAAAATTCTGCAACGTAACTACTCATTTAAGTTGCGCTTAAAAAATGTACAAAGCGGACGTAAATACCACTATAAATGGATGAAAAATGTGAATCGGGATATCAGTGGAGCTCTCATCAATTAAATATTTCTGAGCCATTACCGCAGGTGGCGAGCAACGTAATGGAAGCCATTAGACCGACCGGCCGATGTACCGCACCCGTATTATACTCGTATTTGGACATTAGCCGCTTGTAAATACATATTATGAAACCTGAAATATCTGTGACACTATTACGAATGGGCCAAGAAAAGGTTAGAGTTTCTTGGCCCATTCGTAGCAGTCGTCTACACATAATGAGAATAATGTCTACTATACCTCGTTTTTTTCGTCGTGATTTAAAAGGTAAACAATCTTGGCGCTACTTTTATTCATTTCATTAATTTTAAAAAATATTTAGAAGTAAGTAATACAGAAATTTATTTTAATAATAAATTTTATTATTGTTTATTTTAATTTTTTTATTTGTGTCTGTCTTATTTGTAAATCGATAATTACAATAAAAAGACACTGTAAGATTGTTTACCTTTTAAATCACGACGAAAAAAACGAGGTAGGTACCTATACTTTTCTTTGCACGGGTATCGATGTTGATGTGCTTAATTAAGATTTTTAGAAATTACGGGACATTTTCCGTTCAGACTAGAACTGTAGACTAGGAGAGAAAGTAACTAAGCTTTGCAGTTTACGCGTACTTAGCTTAGAAATTAAAACCCGGAGATGGTCATAATTTTTTAAGTATGTAGGTAGGTAGGTACTGTGATTTACTTATGTAATCTTGATTCTTTATTATTATCTACTTATATTTTATTTAAAATATTTACTTTATAGGTATTAAATAAATATACATGAATATTTACAAAACTAAAACTAAAAATTTTAAATTAATAAATTAATTTAAATGTCCCTCAATATCAACAATAAAATGAAAATCTTATTTTAACTTATAATTCTAAAAGTGCCTTATTCGCGTAAGTTTAGTTTTAACATAAATTTATGAATTTAGTAGGTTTATAAAAACAAAATGCAATACGAATATGAAGTAAATTATGCCCAGAGTTACTAGCCCTGCTTTTAACTTTTATTATTTTTTTTTGACTCGAATATTGCCCGGAGTTTGTGCATTGAAAATTTGTAGGCACCGTTTGTTTCCACAATTATTTATTGCGTCGCTCCAACCGCATATTAAAGTATGGATTATGAACTTTTTGCGGTGAATTGTTATCTCTTATGCATGGATTTAAAAGCTATTCTCATTTATTGTGTTTAGAAATAAATTTCATTAAGGCAATAGTAGGTAATAACTGTCGTTAATTTGGCGCTGTTTATTAAAGCTTTGAAACTATAAAAGACGTTCCTGTTTTTATAAGTAAGTGAGCAGGTAGTAGTACCTCTTATAATTATTTTACACTATATAACAGTAAATCTTTAAAGTATTCCATCGTAATACTACTTATGCCGAAGAAGAATGATTTGTACTGGTACTCATGGTTGTGAATGATCGAAGAGTTTGATTAATCCCTTAGTTTTCCACGTTAGCCAATCCCTCCCTATCTATCCCTTGAAGTAATAGAAGTCCCATGAAGTACTTCGACACAACCAACCGGTTCCAATTGAAATCCTAAACTATAATTAGTCCTGTAAATCATTCCAGCTGTTTAGTAAGAGTCCAATGTAAAACGAGTGTGTGGCTACGTTAGGATTTTTATATGTTAAAGATAAAACGTAAATGGGTTCCCTAGCTTAATTACGAGATAGTAGTGTTAAATAAAATATGTACCTCTCTATTACCTTTATTTTTTTTATATTCCTCCATGTGTCATCTATGAAAATCGTGCATTAGTCAAAGGAATATTACACAAGTACCTAATTAAAAAAATACAGGTTGCCTACTTACCCTTATAGCACAACATCGGGGTTGCCAAATACAAAAATTTTGACAGCGGTTATTTATATTCCCTGAACCTAACCCTCATTAATTATTTGGTTGGTTTTTTTTTAATAAAATGTAAACTACTTATTTCTCGTGCTCTGTTCGAAAATTTGGTTGATTTAAAAAAATAAAATTAAACTAATTATTTTTCGTGATCTTGCCAAAAATGTTTCGTTTATATGGTTGCCAAGATTTTATTAGTGGTCTAGTCTAGAACGCCTACGTCTAAGTGTAGTTGTAGTAGACCAGTGTAGTAAGTACGTAATACATACTTTATGTTAAATATAACTACGAGTAGATACTAAATTTAAAAAGCAGTTTGGGTAATCCTTGCGTTTTATTGAATATACAATCTAGCCGCTATCCGTGCGAGTTTATTCGGAGGACATGTATGTATTCAATTTAGAATGCAAGAAAGGCGACCGTAGCCACAGTAATGGGAGAGTAAATATCGTGGCGCTTCTTATGAATGAATAATAAATATTCTGCGCTCGCTGAATGCCTGGTGTGAGTTTTGAGTAGGTACTTGTCTTCCTGAATTTTTATGAACTGAAATAGATATGTTAGTATTAGGCATAAAAGTGGCATTGCAATAGACATTATTAGACACTAAATAAACGACTAAAATTATCTAAGGGATTTTTTTTATTTTGATTTGTAGCAGTACTAAGTAGCAGGTAGTTCCTGAAATTAGTTCAAACAAATAAACAAACAAACTCTTGTGTTTTATATTATTAGTAGGTATAGGTTCATTAATGAGTACCTACGATAAGTCTTCAGCAAGATCTTCTTTTTCGATTTGCCTAAAATCGTCTTTTTGAGTTAAGTCAGTAATTCAGTATTCTATTAAGTATCTATGCGAAATCATTGTTTAATAGGTACCTAATGTTTTTTCAGACAAAAAAATTAAACCAATTGTAGATATTTTTTCATTACGTTCCTAAGCTTCTAGCAACATTTTTTTATAATAACTTTTTGAGCAGTTTACTTTTTCATTTTGTGCCTGGAATCCCTGGAGAGTTTCACTTTAACCCTCCTTTCGCAATAATTACGTTTTTTATTCTGTTCTACCATTTTACTTGGGGAATGCTAAGCCTTATATTTGATGAATGTGCATTGTTTTTGACGTGGCGTTTAGCGGTAATTGCGCTCAAGTGTGTAATTAGCACCTGTTTGTTATGAGTGAACTAGAGATTCTGCCGTCTAGTTTGTAAAATAAAAGCACACAAAATGGATTTATTACGGATTTTAAGATCACGCATGAATTTTAACTCTACATACATATATGCCTAGAATCTATGAAATGTTTTTGAAGAGGAAATAATTCCGTATAGGGTCCTTTAATAAAACCACAACAAAGTAATATATGCGACTATCAGCAAAATTATCAGTCCGACTGTCCGCCGATTGTTAATTAAGCCAGCAACCCTTACCAATAAGTTTATGAGCAAATATTTGCAGGTCTATACTCAAGGTTTAATTAAACATAAATGGGTTAAACTTATTACATTTTCATACAGATTCATTATAATAGTTCTTTTCCAGTATTTTACTAAACGATTTTTAGTTTTAATTTAAAGTTGGATTGCATAGCAAAAGTTTGAGATCACGTGAATTAGTTCTTATCTGCAGCAAAATGACTTTTCCCGCTTGTTTGCATTTGCCTTGCGAGTGAATTTCAGTTAATAGTTCATCAGACAGAAACATGCAGATTTCCATTTCAGTGGCTGAATGAAGTATTCATTTCTGGGAAGTTTGTTAATAAACCACCGTTTTGTAAAGGTGCTTTATTATTGGAGAGAAACAAAATAAATACTCCTCAGCACGTCTTTTACACATTGATACCTATAGATACATATTATTTAAACTTGGTGGAATATATATACTTTTTTCCTACTGTATCTGCAGATACTTAACTTCGTGAATATCGTATCAACGGTTAAGCTGCAATATAGATTCACTGAGTTTTTCTTTTTATCATAATATATATTAAAGACGGAAGAATTTTTATTTTACAGATACGGATTGAAACTTCTGTCATTTTTTTTCTTAAAAAAATTGTAGGTACCGTTACCGTTTCGTAGACATTAGGAGCTGTGGATAAGAAACGTATTCTTTCAAGCTTCCGAGTACGTACTCGTACCTCGAGGTGTGATTCTTAGTTGCACATACAATCGGAACTTAGTTCCAAACTGAAATAAAAAGTTTTGCGACTGCGTCGCATGCACTGTTCATGTGTAAAGACGAAGTCAAATTGTAAAACTTTGCGCACCCGGATTACCTACTGTTAAATATGAAATGGTTTTTTCTCCTTAGTCTTAGCATCGGAAAGTTTAATCTTAATCTATTGTTCGATCGGTCTAAAAGGTTCTTACTTGATTACTTCATAAAGTAAGTAAAACTTTAGACTTAATATAAATTTTTTAGAACCCGAAGTAGACTGTACACACAAAGTCCCTTTTTGTCGTAAATAACAAAGGGTTCTAAATACTTACAGACCATTTAATTGTATTTGTTGCTAAACAATGGTGCTACGAAATTGTTTTCCGGTTTGAAGGGTAAAGCTGCACCTATAATTTCTGTCTAAGGGAAGCATTCTGTTAAAGTTTGGAGGGCAAAATTATTTCCGGTAAGAGGGGAAAACGAATGTATGTTTATGAAGACAAATGGTCATAAATTGTATGCCACAAAATGGTTGTTTGTGAATTGTGGTTAAACCTGTAACGAGGCGTATTGGAATTTCGAATATCTCAATAGCTTTGTAGGGTGCTTGATTAAATAACTGACTTAATATTAGATAGATAAAGTGCCTTATTCATTGAAATGCAGTCAAAATAGAATTTTTAACTTTCAAATAGAGTTGATGTCAATGTCTCAGGGTTCTAACTTATTTAAGCAACAAACATTCGAAGTGTATGTAACATCAAAACACTATAATAGACAAAGAAATATTTAAAACAGAAAGATTCTGATTTATTCCAAGATACAGCTTTGCCCCGTTACAGTTGTGTTATTAATATAAAATAATCTGAATACAATGACCTTTGTATATCCATTATTAATACCGAATACAAATGCAAAATATAAAATCGCAATTTTTTCGTTCTTTGCGATTCATTCGAGCTTTGAAGCGCGCCGGAGTAACGAAGAATAAATATTTACCTCCTATTGACTTTTAGATTCTACTGAAAACTTCTACTTCTTTTATTGACAATCGGTACGATTTGAATGCGATGTAAATTACTCATCAATGAACCTGTACAGAGTAAATTAAACTCATGCTAAGTAGATACACATTTACCTACTTATATCTTGTATTAATGCAATGAAATTAATTCTCTATCTGAGGTGGTACGAGTATAAGTGGTGTAGTGAGTAGGTACGAATCATTAAGAAATTCATTTAAATGTAATGAAGTATAGAGTTATCCAGATTAATATTATCGGTAACAATGTTTGCAATAGCTTATTTTTTAGTTTAAATGACAAACATGGCTTAAAATTTCATTACCAGATTTGAAAGGTTACCGCCACTTAAATAAACCTCTTATAAATTAAATTGCTTGCTTGCATATGTTTCAAATATATCTCGTTGGATAAATTATCTAAATATAAATTACAGCACATTAAAACTTTCAAAATGCCCTCGAGTGAGGCTTCTGAAAATTGAAATTGTTATTAATGATAATAAAAGTTTCGACATTATACTTATCCCTTTAATTTCAGAAAGTTGGAGACCGATATCAACAGTCTTGTCACCAAGAGTTTCAAATATTTAACATTGCGGGGTAACGTAGGTGCGTTAACCTAAACAAACAGCTGTTTGTTGGTGAATAAATACTATCTTGCATATCCAGAAATATGAGGGCATCGCCGGTTTTTAAATGGGGAAGATGGTTGACAAACTTTGTCTTGATGTGAATTGGATTTTGTGACATCCAAAATTCTTATTAAGCGGAATGGTAGAAGAGTTAGTGCACTTCCGTATACCGGCAGTTTTAATGAATCTCAATGGCTTCTGTTATGTCCTATGCTCTCCAAAGTACGAACACGTTGGTTTTTTTTTGTCTCTAACAGACACATAATATCTATCAAAGATATTGCCATTACTACCCATTGACAAATACTACTTCTGTATCATGATAACCCATTGATGAAAGTCATGGCATATTCTCTACCTATCCAATTTTTTATCTGAAACATTCTGTAACATTTGCTAGTTAATCAAACGTAGGTGACGAAACTAGACCAAGGAAAAAGAAAATGTTAACTGCCTCAGTATAGTGAACTTTCTTATACGTAAACATCAATTCACGCCTTTCATATAGTTTCGCAATACTTTCCCATGTCATATGAAAGTTCTAATCAATAACAACACTCAAGAAAGGCGAAGTTTCTGCCATCAACTGTTTCAAATATTTGACATCGGCGAGATGTGGAACGTCCTAAACAAACATGCCCGGCCGAATAGGATTTCCGACGACAACACGCCGACATTCTGATACATGAGAAAGGTTTGGGCGTAGGTGTATTTTTATACTATTATGTCTTGCCCACACATGCAATTCCTGAAGCGCTAAGTATAAAAATAAGTTTCTTTTAGAGTTGCCATAATTGTCGCTGGAGGATCAATTTAATTCACCTCATGCAAAGTTATTCGCTTAGATTTTCATAGTGGAGCCTGTCTACCTTATTATAATCTTACTATAATTAATCGGACATTAATAAGGTATCAAATAACTTAACTGATAATGTTTATAAAGCAAGCACCTATCGCTATACTTTTGTGAAGTAACATCTATTTACGGTAGGTATAAATTTAGAAATACTTTTATAGTTAGTTGCAAATTAAAGAGTTTCAGGTTTTTATTTTTTAATAACTATATAGCCATGAGTCTTCAGATGATAAAACCCGTTTGATGATTGATTTAATTTTGTTTAACTCTTGTCTTCATGTTGAATTATGAACGGCCAGGAACAGAAACAGGTAGGTAAGATATTATATTTAAGTAAGATTCTATAAAGAATGAAGAATAATAATAGTTCTTATCCGTAGGAATACCAAAATAAATCAAAATATTCCCAATCAATATCAAATAAAACTTTCAGTCATCCCATTTGAGCTATGAATCCTCAACGGAGATGATTTGCATCTCAAAGATGAAATCTGTCGTTGTAATAATATAGCAATATATGATAATATTTACAGATATATTCAGCGAGTGAAAGAAATCAACACGCATATGGGACGGGTAGCTGGTGAACGTGGTGAATAGCTTTAGTAATCGTGATTTTCTGGCTCTCGATTTGGAGGATATTAAGGAAGTTGTGCGGAACAAGAAGATGTTATCGGACTGTTTTAGCGTTAGTTTTGTTTATTTCGTGACCTTTACTTCAGCTGGTGAAATCAAATTAAGAAGTTAGGCAAACGTGTCTAAATACTCGTAAATAGGGTTAATTGTTAGATTTTCTACACTAAGTATGTTAGGTTTACCTACCTGATTAGAGTTGGACAAAATGAGAGAATCTTTAAAAGTTGTATAGTCGTTAAATTTAATCATTATCTGCTTTGTTTTAGCAATATATAGGAGTTTAATTAATTATTTAATCCTCATATTGAGTGTTCTATTAATTATTAATTCCAACTCGATGTCTTGCTAGTTTAACAGTATATTAGTAATTCTATTTACAATATAAATATCCACATCAATCTGCTTCAATGTAGCGTAACAACAGTTTTATTTCACGAGACTATGTCGAATGTTGTCCGACATATTACTGTAGGTCGATCCACGCGGGGACGATTTGCCGTTTCGCCAAATATGTGTTCAGTATTCAATCTTCCTGTTTATCGCCCAAACGGGACACGGTACTGGGGCTTGCGTGATGGGCTGGCTTCGTCTTTATTAGTACCGTCGATGGGAAAATAGGGTACGAGCTTGTGTAATGAAACTTAACACCTTTTATATATTCTACCAGTGTAGGACTACTAGTAGGTATCAATGTCGCCTTTACGCACCTATGACTGGATATAATTAGCGATATGTAATAGCGTTATGTAAGTACTTACCACATGCAAGTTACGTGACACTTTTAAGTTTAATTTCTGTCTAATGACGTTCATAGAGTTAATTGGTTTTTGGCCGTCTTCCAAAACTGCAGCATATTATCGCTTCTCAATAGAAATAAATGAACGTCAATCTGGAAATCTGTTTTTGTGTGAAATATTATGCAAGCAAAATGAAGTCGAATTGGAAAATGCAATTCCCCAAACATATTTGCCAGAAAACCCGACCGTTTCGTTTCAAATCATTAATCGTCTGTAATGTACTATATTATTTTGATGCAAATATTATTTTGAATAACTTATATTCTAACGCTCTACTAATTAAAAAGGAAGCCAAAACAAAACGATGGCTGAAACAGATAATCGCCCCGATATCAAAGCGGAAACATTCGCAAAGGAAATATTCATAATATTTCAATTTAAACGATGTCTTAGACTAAGGTTTCGAGTAGCTGATTTGCATGACAAAGTCTCTAAGTAACCCGTGGAGTATCTGTCGATCTACTTCCTATTCTCTGAAACAAAATTCGTCGGTTCGACGCCGTTGCCCGTCTCAAAAGCATAGCAGGATATTATTCTATATCGATCGTCTGTATTTATGAATTTTAAATCCGTCCTGTTGTTTTTTTATCACATTTTACGTGAAGGTTTTAGTGTCTTTTACAAATTAATCGCCGTCGCTTGAACTCACGTAGATAGATATGAATGCTCGAATAATTGTATCATCTGGAGAAGCAGAACATAAGTTGCTCAGAAACCTTTAAAAGAAAAGCTGTCACCTCGATTCGGACATTACCATAGTGGCAAGGAAGAAGAGTTTGACATACTGAAAATTAATTCAACATTTCTCTTGCGAAGTGTTATGCGGAATGCTGCCGACTAGTATGACTGAATGGTAATTGTATTTCGGGTTCTTTGAAAACGACTGCACGAAATTCTTTAGAATCACGATATCAAAGAGCAAAAGAGAATTGGACAAATTTTCCGGCTTTTAAAGAATCGAAATCCTGTGTTCAGTTAAAGGGGACGAAAAATGTTTTCTCTGTTGCTAAGATAAGCAGGAGCTTGCGTAGTGAAATACGTTTTTGATCTTTATCGCAGCATCTCTGAAACATGAAACGGGTAATTAAGATTAATTGGTAGCTTCAGTGTTGAGTTTCTCAACAATGTCATAAAGATTTACCGTCTGAGTATTTGAGCGAGCTATTTGAATCATGGCAGGATGCTAGCAAGTATGCGAAAACCGTCTTAACGACCCAGATGTGGTCTAGACGTCTCTGAGTACATTTCTGAAAGCGTTCTTGTGCATACAGGAAGAGTTAATAGTCAATTCGAGTTCTCTCCATACGTACGAGTGGACTTTGTTTGTATGGTTTATAGAAAATTTGATTGCAATGGCGCAACTTATGAAACTTATGCACGTAATGATTACTAGGGTATTGTGCAGGAAACTGGCTAGTACAATTTAATTTTAAGAGCTAAAAAGCTATTATCAACCACGAACCAAAATTATTTTTTTCGGTGTGGCTGACTCAATAATTTCTTTGGTGCTCAACGTTTCCCATTTAAGGAAGAAGTAAATTATATGATGCCGTGAACTGGCACATATAATATGAAATGTATGGTTCATCTGGGGACGATTATAATACTGTTAACGTCGTAAAGCGCCATTTCGGTCTTCAGTTCAGCTCAATTACACTAGAGGGTTCCAAATTAATTTGCAGGACTGACAACACACCTGTGACCGACCTATAGGTTAGGACCTGTTTGTGGTTGGTCCTGACTCTATAGTGGAATGTTTACTCGTAAATTATTATGTTCTTAGTACTAACTAATTAATTAAAATTTTGCGAAGATATAGTACCTACCTATGTTGCGTAATCGTAACGCGGTAAAAGTTAGATTTTTTAAAGTAGAATATTGTTAACTACAGGTTAGGTTGACAACGTCAAAAATTCATGCGTAAAAAAATTAAATTCAGAGTTTAATTTTACGAGAACAGCTGCAAAAGGAATTAATGGACTAGCTTTTATTTGGAATAATTCTCTGTTATAAATGCCAAAACTAACCACGTATAACTCAAGCTTCTTTTGGCATCTTCTATTAGATCATAGATTAAATTTAAATTCATCCATGATTTCACGTATGAAACGTTGCCACAGTTACACATTAATGAAACGATTGGTTCAAAGTCAAAAGTTATTATCGAGTAGGACAATTTGATTCCACGCTGATAACCTGGCAGATATAACGCATTCAGTGACGTGTGAGCAGATAATGATCGAATATTACTGAACTGTAATGTGAATGCGATGTGTGAATTTATTGTGAAATTCCTACCCATTCGTGTTAGTTTTCTCGGTAAACTCGATACATTATCTGAACATGGAATACCTAAAACCAAGTATTATTCCATCGCTTATGAACAATCTCATAATGTAACTGAAATTACAGTTCCTACTAGGTATATACTTTTGAATTGAGTTAAGAGAGATTTAATAATAAACGAGTTATGTCTTGTACCTAGTTTAAATTTTCAATAGATGCTTATACTATTTTATTTAAAGTATCGTAAGATATTTGATATGAACATAACGTTCTGATTACGGTAGTTACGAGGATTAAAAAGTAGTTTATTGTGAAATATTCGTCTATAAAACTTTTGACAAGTATGATTTTTAAATTTTAAAGGTATCTATTACCTCACTATTTTAATAAATGCATCTTCTTGATTCTCAAAATATTGAATTGTTGTCATAGTTAAACTTTTCAACAAATTTTGATCGCGGCGCTTGTGTCGTAGTGAGGATCTTTCCTAACAGTGAAAGCTCTGAGAAAATGCATCGCGAATTAATTTCAGCTAAGCTTTGTTGAAACACAATGACTCGAATTTTGTTGTCTTTGTTTTGAGATGAAATAGTTGAAATTTACATTTCAAATCAGTTTTGCGAGGGTTCTTAGAGCCGTCTACGACTCGCTGAATCTGTTTGTCATTGGACATGTTTTCAGAGATGTCCTCAATTTAGTTAGGGTTCGTTGATGACCCAGCTTTTAGTCTTGTAATCTGAATACTAGGAAACGGGGACAAATTCGAGTGACACCAGTTGACCGCTTAAAATATTTAAATGGCGATGCAAATGTCAAAAGATATTATTCTTTGAATTTAAAATGTATTTATGAGTAGAAAAACGTTTCATATCAAACTTTAGGTTTGTTTTTAAAAGTCAAATGTAATCTAAAAGTCTAATATAAGAAAATATTTTTCCCTAGGTAATATGCATTCCTTATTACTCGTAAGATACCACAATGCTTAGGTGAATAAAAACTTCTATCTGCAGGAAACTACGTCGACAAGCTAGAACTAGTCTTATGATAGGGATAGAGATTCTAAATTGGCTTGACCTTCTCGAATCTATGTTTCATTATAATGCCCTAATAAATCTATCGATAACGATCATTGTTCTTTGCCAGGTCAAGCGGTTAGCCGAGGTTGCCGGGAATCCGCTCAATGTCTTTATTTTGCAATATAAATACACGTGTTTTGACATGATGTGCGTTTTTTAAGGTAGGTAATAAAAAAAAAGCAAATAAAAAACGAATTATAATTTTAGCTGGTTGATTTTGGTGCTTCAAAGAATAATTTCGGGGGGCCTGTATGTATAGTCGGAGGGCCCCATGTCATTGATATGTTTGTTAAAGCGGTAGCAACGCTCCAGACGACCGGTCAAACTAATCGTAACTGTCAGGTTAGAACTTATTTTCATGTAAATAAAATGCGACCGCATTTGTATATCTCCATTTCTCCATATAACGGATATTCCCAAAGCGAGAGTGTGACTGAATAATTTTATTTTCATCCTTTGTATTACGAGAAATAACAAGTTACATTGTCCAGAACATTGGCGAGTACTGGCAAAAATGTTATTTGTAAACTAAGGTAACTTAACGCCTCGAGTTTCCAACTTGTGTAGAGAATAGGAACTTGTTTTAAAGTGATGCAGTTTATTTCTCTCGAAGTTAGTGTTTCGCGGCTTCACAAAAATACCTACAAATGTACTCTCATCCGAACTCCCCAATGGTGAGTTCAGACGGAAGAAGCCAAAAGTTATAAGCGTGTGTTATTTCTTAGTGCTGTAAAAAGTTTTCTGAAACTTTAACAATATGTATTAATCCCTTTACATATTATATGTCACTCACATGATAATTTTGTGTCGTCATTTTTCTTTGTTCGTTTACTATGAGAGAATCATTTCAATATCTTATATTTATCCAACCTTAATGTAAAAATTTATGTACTGAGATCGGTAAACAAAATTCTATCTAAAACAAATAATAAACATCGGTTTATAGTGACACACTCCGTATCTCTACTCAGGGCTGTCATTACTCAGCAAAAGCCCCTCTATCTATTTAGGATTTACGCAAGACAGGATTTTTCTTCACTCGATAGATAGCAGTTCATCCCTAAACTAAGTAACTCGGACAAATTATTGATGACAAAATTATGCATTTTGGCCTTGTATTATATAGCTAGCATGGTTTGCACCTATTAATGGCCCTAAGGGCATAAGGGCATAGCGCCTGGGTTCTTTACCTGAGGGTAATTACCTACCTAGTTATTAGGATCGTAAAATAAAAAAATAAAATAAAAACTTGTTTGTTTTGACAACATTTAAAGATGGGGTAAATAAGTTTTCTTCATAGGTCTCAAGGGTAATGATTATTGAAAGGGTTAGGAACAACTGGCATAAAGCATATTTCGCCACGCTGCTCTAATGCGGATTGGTGAAAAATCAATGGTCAAAAATTTTCTCCTCAGTTAAAGTATCATACAGTCAGTATTCTTTAAGTTCTTAGTTGGCCGGCAACGCGTCAGAGATGCCACCTTATGATGCTGATGTGTATGAACGATGATGAGAACTTAGGTACAATGAGATAGCCTGTCTAGTCTTCTCGTTTAAAAATTAACAAAGGGGCGTTTCAAAAACCGTTATTAATTAAATATTACGTATTAAATAAAAGGCAATTATCACTGCCATACTCAAATTCCCGTTAAACAATTATTCTATTAATATTGGCTCGAAGCAATCAATTTATGAAAATTGTCTCCCGCTTACCACGAATAGATTATCATATTTTTTTTGGAAATTGACGAAGAATATTCAGATATCTCTCCAATTTTCTCTTGAAAGTTAGGTACTCCATTGAAATTCACGTGCCCGATGTTGAATTTTGCGATCTGCCTAATGCATATGGATGAGATTTTTGTCTTCAAGCACCCATTATTTGCTTCAATGATCAGGAGGCTATTATTCGAAATAGGTTTCGTAATAACGAATTACTATTTAATAGCCGTTGATCCCACTTTAGATTTGCATCCTTATACCCACAGAGAACCTAATGATAAAGTAAAAGCTAAAGGATATCTATAGTGCGCTCTAGAGCCTACATTTGCAGCAAAATTACAGATTATTGATATTAACAGTTCTTATGCTTTACTAAGTTATTTGCCGTTAATCCATAAAATGGCGTACTACTGAGCATGCGTTTCTCCTCACAACCGAAGAGGCCTAGGTCATACTCCCTTACGTTTAAAGTGCGGATACGTGGAGAAGCTAGCAGTCTGGCTTGTCAATTATCATCTAACGATAACAATCTGTGCAGCCGTTTTTTTATGCTGTAAAGGTAGCAAACGAGCTGGTGGTGCCACCAACTTATGTCGCCCATGGACATGATAACAAACACGCTTAAGAGATATTCAGTTACAAAAACCCCAAAAACACCAGACTTTTACTTATTAGAATGATTGTATTGTAAATACTTGAAATATTTTAAACATACTGTTTCATTAATAACAGAACTTGTCACTCATAATCAAGTAATACACTTCAGGAATAACACGACTGATTGGCTTCTAATAGCCTGCTGTAGATTGATAGCTACTCACTCATACATACATTAATAACGTATAGGACTAATGCCATGTATTTCAGTCAAATTATGCTAATGTGCGGTTTTACCAAAATTAGACGCTTGTTTGTGTGACTGTAATGTGGTAAAATACATTAATCTTCTATGGTTTATCTTTCAAGATTGTTTTTAATTAAAGTTTTTACGTACGACCTCTTCAAAATATGTTCCTTATTTATGGTTTCTTTTGCATTTCTTTGTATTTTCGCACAGTTAAATATATTGATAGATAGATAGCTATTAATACCATAGAACTAGTGGCCTAGCAACCTATTCCTAAACATAACAATCCTTAATACTCCAACTAGAATAACTCAGGCGTGATAAAGATAAATTTTGCTATTAATGGATAAATTATCATACAAATGGAACGATATCGTTTCTTTGTAAAACTCCGAAATTTTAAGATAAATAATTCTAGACGTAGGTATTATTTTATTAATTTCTTATTCATCGTTAGTAATCCTTTCAGTGTTAAAGAGGAACAAGTACATTGTAAGAAGTGACTACTTCCCATCATATTATGGCAGGTTTACTGTCATGTCTATAATAAATATTTACCCTTACTATTTTCAAGCCCATCTTCACAATCAAGCGTATCAGCTTTCCTTTAGCTCTTACAAAACATGATTATCAGGATAAACTAGGACACTGGCTCAATTTCCGGAGTTGTCAACGAAACTCAACCAACGGAACAAATAGCCTAAGTAAACTCCGTCTGTAGCAACGTGTGTTCAATTATGACCCTCACCGAATACTCTTTACGTACGGTAAATACAACGGCAATTTTCCGTCGATACAGAGATTTACATGAGTTTTATTAACGCTTTATCTATTTCAATACTATTCATGTTAGAGTTGTTGACAATGTTTCAAGTACTGGATAAAAAAATCTTTTATTTGATTTATAAATGATAAAAAGAAACTTGTAATATGACCCTTTTTTAGTTGGGTAATTTTGGTTTCAGTTATCAGGTAGATTTTTCATTCGCCGAGAGGAACCAATTACTTAACGTGAATTTGGCATAATCTGTAGTAAGACCTAAATAATAAGGAAACTGTAAATGTTTGTATTTGTTTGATATTTTGAGTATTAAGTACAAACGTATGTACGGACAAAAATGATTCTATAAATCAATAAATAAATATCAAACATGCTTATTGGTAACAATACGATAATTTGTGTATTGTATATAATGTATACACTTTTGATACTATATCAGATATAAGAAATGATATAACATTTTGTCGTCTATTTAACTATCGTTTGCTATATTCATATTATTGTTAGTTCGAAGCAAATCCGATTAAACTTTTAACAACTGATCAAGACCGCAACAAGAAAAAGGAGGATCCATTAAATAATTCGCATTTCCGTCATTTGTCACGCCCAGACGCTTTTCTCGATAAAAGCTAAGCGAAAAATCTTAACCAGTTTTCTAAAATCTAATGGTTTTTAAATGTCCTTTTACTGTTATTTTGAGATTAAATAAACATCTTTTAGGGTTTGTTACACATTATGGTTGAGTTTTTTACTAGTCTGTCTAAAATGATTGTGAAATTCGATCAATTGAATGAGCAGCAATAAATTAGCTCAAAAAAATGTTTGTCTGCAAAGTCGATACGGACGATAATTTAACGTAATAACGTCTTATGAAAAATTGCATAATTTATATCTAAATTATCATCATTTTGATTAATACAAAGAAGGAGATAATGGAAACAAAAATTACAATCGCAAGTTAATCATGTCAAAATTGCTATCAAAGCACTTTCAATCTTAAGTTTAGTAAATCGCTGTTATGGTACAAAGTCATTATTGTAAAAAGATAAGCTTTTATGGGATTACACTTAAAAAAAAATTAACGTTATGAATTAAAATTACCTATATTCTGAATAATAATTTTAGCTTTAAGACAATTTTATTGTCTCGACACATTAAGATAAAGGCGAGGTAATGAAAGCCAGCGTCTGATGCCGGGGCATTACCGTACGAAGCGAGCTTACTAATGCTGAAAGTCTTCAAATTAAATTGTAAGGTACCTACTTACTTGCTTTTATACTAATGAAAGTAATAGCTTTTTACTCGCCAATTTTCTAAAAAGTTGTGCCTAACTAAAATTATATTATCCCTCACACTGTGAGAGGAGACCCGAGCCCAGCAGTGGGACAGAATAATGGGTTGCAATGATGATGATGATGATGATGATGATGATGATGATGAAATTATAGGTGATAATATTAGATGATATTTTTGCCAAAAATATTTTTTTATATAATAAGACAGAGAGATGGACGCACATAGTGAAACTATATAAGGGTTTCGATTTTTCCTCAAATACATTATAATTTTTACTTAGCTATTGAGATTGGTAAAATTATGGGTATTGATGATAGGTATCCTCCAATTTGCGATAAATTGTAGCCAGTTCGAACAATTGGAATTGACGGCAAGCTGATTGCAGTAGTCACGTAAATCATGAAAATCACTGTGAAAGTTCCCGTTTCATACTATGAAACTTTATACGATAAAATTGATCAAGATTATAGCAAGGTATATTGTGTAGATACCTACTCGAAATCCATCTAAAAATATTTTCTATTTACGATAATCAATAACAACTATCTCGATTTTGTCTCATTTGCCAATCCTAGTGATAAAACACAAGAGTTATTACATTTTTAAGTAAAGAAAATCGGTTTTCCGCTTATTCGGCTCCTTTCTTCTCGGCTTCACACTAACTATGGCTTTTAAGAAGCCTTTAAATTTTATAAGTATGTAGCTGCAATTTTTGCAAATTTTCGCCATTAGCATCATAGATGAAACTAGCGTTTTTATTGCGCTTAAAGTTTACGCGAACGAAGTTAAGCCATTCATCTAGATGACATTTTAAGTGCTTAAGTGGCTGCCGGGATGGTGAAACCGTGTTTAATTTGCCCTAACCTAAAATTTAAACTTAGGAAAGAACTTGAATGTGTAAAACACGATGAAATTAAATAAGTATCAACTGAAAAATTAAGTCAATTAGATTTATAACGTTACGTTAAATCATAATTTTTAATGTCTACCTACATAATGTAGTGTATAAGAAGATATTTGAACAAAGAAACATAAGTTGTTACTTCAGATCGTACGAAATGTACAAGACTTGCGTGTTCTAGTATTATTAAACAAACACTCCGACACAAAACTTAATGTTCGGCACATAACAAAACGGTCCGAAGTTTGCGTTATTAAGTCGTATAACGAAGTTAAGATTCAGAACTTCAATAAAATGTAAAACAATGTGGGAGAAAGTTATGAAATTGTTAGATTAAAATTACCAGCGAATGGTCTGTAATTGAAGCTGCTATTACCACCACGTAAAATTAATAGCTGTTGATTCAATAATGATTCACGGAACATTTGCCGATTCAATTAAGGCGCCATCAAAACACGAATGTGAAAAAGGGTCCGGCTATGTAAAAGAAGTGGAATTGTATGTGCTGGCATTGGAAACAATAAGACTAATTAAAAAAGTGACGTTTTTGTTAATACTATGTCAATAAATATAATTAATAATATTAATTAAATCACTAAGATTTTCTCTGTTACAATTGGTCCCCCAGGCGTAGAGGCCAAATTAAATGTCCGGAGTTTTTATTACAATACCTCGTTTTTTTCGTCGTGATTTAAAAGGTAAAATAATCTTGGCACATTTTTTATTTATTTCATTAATTTAAAAAATATTTAGAAGTATACAGAAATTTATTTTAACATTAAATGATTGTTTATTCTTTAGTTGTTTTAAATTTATGTCTGTCTTATTTTTAAATCGATAATTACATAAAAAAGACACTGTAAGATTGTTTACCTCTTAAATCACGAGGAAAAAAACGAGGTATAGGTACACGTATTCGAACTTTCTCTAAAAACTATGATTGCGTACACGACATTTTTTACCCGGCTGCGATAGCAGGGAAATGTTTTTAGAGCATAACTATGTATATTTTCTTTGGCACACTGTACAGTCCAAAAGACTTTGTAGAAGTAAAGGCACGTCGTTCGTGCGTTCTAAAAACTTTGTATGCAAAAGCTCTTAGTAGTGATTATTTAGGATCATATAAGCTTTCGAACTGTAAACGGTTACTATTATGATCGTTATTAGTTTAAACACAGTCATCTTTAATAAGCCCAAAAGAAGTTTACTTGTCCTTCAATTAATAAAAGTATGTTCTACGTAAAATGAAATGAATTTTAGGAAGTAGATATTTGTATTTAATTAGCTTTTATCGTTCAGATTAACCAGAGAGTATGGTAATGAGTATTCAGATGTTTATTGCGAGTTAAATGTTGTTTGCAACGAACATGCTAATTTTCCAGCTACCCGCACAAGTGTTTACTCGCTAGAGAGTAGAATTTCATCGGGACAGTGGCATTAATACTTCAGAGCAATTTGACCTTATTTATTCCACACCAAGCAAAATTGTGTCGTGTAAAGTGAAGATTTACGATGAAGTCATTACGTTTTATGGGCCATAATTGATAGAGATACCATCTTAGGGCCACTCAAATTGCAAAGTGAGGTTTGAGGCACATTGAACTCAAAGACGCGCATTAGTGTAAAGAAAAATAGCTCGAATTACCATAAGCGACTGGCGTTGTGGTTATTAATTATAGAATTTTATAGGTTTATGGCACGCCAACCTAGTCTGGAGTACTTACAATATTTTTGGCGCCAAACTGTTGTAACACGGTCGTAAAACTCGTAAACCGTTATTGTGCTATATCCACCTAATTCAATTTTATGTGTTTAGCTAGCTTTAGGTCAAGTTTTACTTTTATTTGATAAAAGCTCGAGAAATATTGCCGGTATAAATCAATGCCAACCTTTATTACGTTACAAGTTTACTGTATTATGGCAGTACAAGCATGAGATTTATTTTAAGTTAGATGTTGAGTTTTTGCTAAAATGTATTATGAGGTTGAAAGCTCTAGAGGTATATAATTTCTGGTTTTTGGTCTGTATACAATTTTAGGTAATTAATTTTACTTTTAGTTTATAATAAATATTCATAAAAATATTTTTATGATATTGTATATTGTATATTTTTTTTATGTTTTGAAGAACCTATTATTAATGAGGTTTTCAGACTGCATAATTTCACGAAACATAGAGTATTGAATTGAGCTTAAAAAACTTTATTTAACATGTTTGATGAACTAAATAAGGATAGGTTACAGACAACACTCTAAAATCTCTCATTCTTAAAATAGGTAGATGAACTATAAACAAAATTTTGTAGAACAAAATAATAAAATAAGCAGCGTGCAATTGAAATATTGCAAAGATCATTTGAGTGTTTTATTGGTTTCTTAATGTAAGCCTGTGGAGTTCAGAGATACTACTGACTATAACTAATTGAGATCTTTTAGAGCGAGACAAAGGAACTATAGGTTTATGTATAAGTTCGCAAAATAATATGATATAGCTAACGTAAACGTTATTATACCTACCGTATAAGAGCCTATGAAATAAAAAAAAAACAAAATCATTTATTCATGTAGGTATCAATGATACACTTATGGATGCATTTTTTTTAATCTACCCCCGTTTCATAAAGGTATGAGGAAAAGAAAGAGGTAAGAAACTCCCTCATGGCTATGATATTAATGTAAAAGTGACTGAAGAAATAAAACCTTTGTTGCGGAGTAACACAGAGTAGCTAAGAGCATAAAACCACTTTCTTTTCGCGGCAAAGGCTAAGCCGAGTCGAGACGCTTGTTCTTAGTTTAATCCCCATTTACAAAGTCTTAATAATACAGCTTAATTATGTAACAAAGACTCAATTTTGCCGTTGTCTCGTACATTTTTATTTTAGTGTGTTGCATCTTGTGCTTATTTTAAGGACTAGGATTTCAACAGTACAATTCAGTTAATACGTATTTAATTTTTATTGAAATGCTTAAAATTAATAATTATGCAAACTATATGTTGAAAAATATTATAAACGAGCTGTTGCCCGCAGCTTTGCTTGCGGAAATTATAGTTTTGCGGTGATATTTACCCCCTTAAGGGTTGATTTATAAAAATCGTTGAATAAGGTTCTTCATCCTATTCAACCATACACCTAAACACGAATTTGAAAACTGCTAGCTTTAAGATTTGGTTAATTTTC
>LGAG01000427.1:307985-320972 GCA_001278395.1 Lerema accius | reverse complement strand
ACATTTTTATTATAGTGTGTTGCATCTTGTGCTCATTTTAAGGAGTAGGATTTCAACAGTACAATTCAGTTAATACGTATTTAATTTTTATTGAAATGCTTAAAATTAATAATTATGCAAACGTCATGTTGAAAAATATTATAAATCTGTGGCAATTTCTTATTACGGCGGCAAAATATTTACTCGCTATTTGCGAGTTCTGTACTTTGCGGAACTATAAGTATTTAATTTTGTTTAAGTACTTGTTTAAATGAGCGGTGTTATGTTTATTTTTACTAAAGGATCAATTGATCAAAGGATTTTTACTAAAGAATAAATTCTTGACAGGGATCCCACAACCGCAGACGCTTATTTATTTAAATAAATAACAGTAGGTAACAACTATTGGGATTTTTTTTGTCACTGATGATATTTCTGGAATAGTCAAATTAGCAAGGGATTCGATCAACGACAACATACGAGTAGAGTAGGTAATGTTGAGGTGGATTCAAAGTAATGCTATTAGTCTTAATAAAACACACTATTCAGTCTGTCTTACTAAGACTTAGCATAGTGAAATAACAGTCAGTTTCTAACACCAACTCATTAGACCTAGACTTACAGGTAGTAAACACTGAGTACCTACTGGCGAGTACATTAACATTACAAGCCTTCTCAGTTCTACGTCTGTCTTATCTTAAATGAAACAAAACCGTAATAAAGTAAATTACACTTAACGAGATATTTATAAATTTCCGGACCTTAATCCCTCCGAATTGAGTTATTAAATTATGATTGAGTTTGATTAACTCTGTAACGTTTATGACTTAAGTTATTATAGAAAATAAGTTTGATTGACTTAACATTTTGTTGATGAAGTAGCAGGTTTCACTACATCACGCTTCGAATACCTTTTGCAGTATTTCATTAAATTCAAATTCAAACAACAGCTTACTATGTAACGAAACATGTGAATTCTGCAGGTGTTGTTGGCGCAAAGCCACGTGCCTTGTATTTCGCTTGAAGCGAAACATTTTATCTTCATGTAAATCTTATAAATTTTAAAATATCTTACCGTTTAGGTTTAGTTTAGGTATCCATAAGTAATTTATATGCAGTGTTTTTTTTACACAACTTAAATTTTGACCTTACAATACTTTTTTGGTTGCTCTATGCAGTTAAAGAACATTAAATTATTCTTATAACGAAGAACAGTAGTAACATTCAATAAGGTAATGGACCACACGTAGACATACAAGTAGGCAAACACTCCAGGGATTAAATTGGTTGTATTACATATGAAATTACAATAATGTTAACACGTTGTAATAATTGCCTGAAACACGTAAACCATATGTTACATCAGTTACATGTAATCGAGGTGTCAGGAACCCGGCATTAAACAAGTCAACTAGTTAGTGGGTGATAAATCTTGAGGTGAGGGCAGCCGTGTCCTGGGATAAAATGGAATTGGATAAGTTTGTACGATGACCCAAATTGTTTGATTACCATTAGTTACTACGTTATATTTGCAGCTGTTTATGCTTTTTATATTGCTTCATGGTTGAGTCAAAACATTGTTTTAACCTAACATCGGCTACAAAAAGTTTTCAATCCAAAATTCTCTTGTCTGTTTTCTTAAAATCATTGTTTTCTTTTTCCGTTATTGGCAACCTAATTTAGGAGTACAAGTACCTTTATCAATTACCTATAATTTCAACATTAACTTAAGCCGTTTTTAGCTTCATCTGATATTGTAATTATAGTTTTCTTTAATGCCTTAAGCGTAAAAACTGACTGTGGAATTTCAAACGGATTATTGAGTAGGTATGTACCTACTGTTCGGACGCTGATCTAGGGGACTGAAGCTAGGCCTGACTCACCTTTGTCACTGGACGTAGATTAATAGCAGCCTGGTTGACATTTTGCAACACTAAAATCGCTAATGTATTGCCGAGAAAAAATGTGTTATATTTACCTTTAAAGTACTGTTTTATTACCTATTATTTTGATCGGTATTTATGTATAATTATTTAGATTTATTACCTCAAAAATTAAAAGCAATTCGACTTTATATAAATAGACAAAAAGACGTATCATTGGATGATGTTGTTATGATTATGATTCAATATTAAATACCTAGTTTACAAGCAAGGTAACAAGTTAGAAAATGAAAGAATATGAAATATAAATTCTTTTGTAAAAAAAAAGTAAATTATGCAAATTACCACAGTGCAAGAATGCCAGACAATCAACGTCATAAAAATTTGCTCAATAGAAGATCAGGAATATTCAACGTAAGGTTTCGGATTTGGTGTTACTGTCCTAACAGTTGTTAAGCACAGTACTTTGAATATAAAATGCCAGTACCATTTTTATATCAAAACTTAGCTTGTTATTCTCAGGATATCGTAGTATCGTTATTACGGACAGGATACTCATATTACTCGCAGGCGCCGAAAAGCTTAAGTAATAAAACTGACGCAAGTTTGACGATAAAACATGCTCTTAATAAAGGTCCCGGGAAATGGGTGATGTATTTGTTTACGAGGCCCAAGGGACAAGGATAAGTGATATCCATCGTGAGGTTCTATCACATGTTCTGAGGTACTGACTCGTGTCACAGCCGGTCGGGTTAAGTACTGAATGAATGATTGTATTACACTTATGAAACTAAACGTCTGCTAAGGGCCTGTTCATATATACGACAGCGACGCGACAATGACAATGAAAAAAGTCGCACGTGTGAATTATTGTTCATTCGTACACTTTGATGCTAAGTTCTTGCAACTGCAAAATTTTAAAAATTATAGACGATAGGTTGGTAGGATATCAATCAATCTTCTCACACAATTTTATAGTTGCAGTTGCAGTTGAGGAGTTCAGTAATAAAGGAAGTGACCGTTCCTTTAAATTGTTATATACACTTTATATCGGTTATTTCTACAAATTCAACTTTGTAATTTGGACATTCCGACTCTTTGAGAGAAGTGACAGCATTCCAATTAATTTAATATATCAAAACACTCGGGAATGCCCGAACCCTACTTAAGTGAAACAATGGGAAAAGTGCTTAAGGCAATAAACTCGGCTAAGATAGCGTTAAATTAATAACGAAACAACCCATCGGTACTCGCGACACAACGGTTCGTTTAGCAGGAATGATGAACGACGGAATACGTTTGAATGTTAACAACTTTGTAGATTGAGTGAATAGGAGTCTTGGCTTCATTGCATTATTTTACATTTAAGTACGAACTTCCTACTGTTGCTACCCATCTGAATACTTCTTACGTTTAGAAATAATACCTGCGCACGAGACTACCGTCACTCATTACAATAAAGTTTTTTTCATTTTTTCAGGGAATCTGGCCGTAGCTGCTCTAACGTATTTTTTGGTATTTTGAAGCGTTGTGGCGTACGATGAAAAAATAAAAGAGAGTACGTAGGTATGTACTCGTATCATAGGACAGCAGGTAGTCTTTTACGGAATTAGTTCGCAAATTTACGGAAGAACCAGGAGATGGTATGTGATCGTCGCTCATTGGCCAAGAAGCAAGAAGAAATTGAGGAATAAAATGCAGTGGTTTCCAAATCCTCAGTTATAACATTATCAGTCTGAATAGTATAATTATTGGAAATGTGCCCGATTGGCTTCAAATTTTAGATTTCACACACGAATATATTTCATCTGAGAGTATGTTATATCTTATACATATATTGTATATGAAAACCTTTAACTTAGTACGTAACTTAGTAATATCATTTTGCAGCAAATTCTGACCAAATGGTGGTGTAGTTTTACATGCCGTAAATATAAAACTCATTGAGAACAAGTGTTGTCATTAAAGTTGTAATACTGAGAATGTTCAGCAATTCTGGAACGGATATTACCGTCTGCTCCAAACTGCATTCCCAGTAGCTTTAATACATAATTTCATTAATTTGCTGAAAATTCTTAGATAAACATAAATAGTAGCCTGCCCTCGCTTCGCTTCGGTAAACACATTCTTAAATATACACACCTGAAACATAGCAACTTGCTCATTTCAGGAGTTATTTCAATGTTTACCTCATTTTAACGATTTCGTCGACATATTTTGCTTGCTAGCCCTTTGGATCAAAACCGTTTCAATCCGTATTGTGTTTGGAGATTAAAGGTGTTCTAAGCGTATTGTGTCGTAAAATGCCTGATAAATATGTATGTGTTGTTGTACCAACTTATTTACTCTTTCTCTACTTTACCTATAGACTATTATGTTAAAAACGTTAAACGTACATAATTTCATTCGCTGTCCATTAAAAGCCTTTTACCACTTATGACTAAGACTTTACTTTATAATTTTAATTAACATCATTTTCAAATTTATATTTGCTAATTAAAATTATGAAAAGTAAATTACTTATAATTAAAGGGTAGTTAACCAGAACAAACATTCAATTATGCATGAAATTAAAATGAGGCTACAACGTTTGCAACTGGGTATTCATTATTAAATAAATAAGGCAAGGCTAGGTTATAATGTGAACGTATAGGTAATTATTATAAGGCAAATGAATAAGTATTCGTAATTAAATAGAAACTGTAATTAGCGAAAATTATCTTGTTTATTCTTGACCAGCTGTGTAATTGTGTAATTTAGACGAAATTAAGAACAAAATTCTGTTACAAGATACAATTCAACTTACAGTATTATTGTACAAGTTTGTCTATTCGGTGTATAATACGAGTTGAAGTAATTTGGACGGATTCACTAAATTCCCAGATATAAATCAAGTCGAACGTGACTTAGCACTAAGATGAGGTGCGGTTTGACGTGACTGCGGAGCCACAGCTCTGTTGACGATCTCACCTTTGAGATATTCGTTAGCAAGAAGATGAGAGATGCTTTCAAATGTGCCATTAACTGTACCTATCTATATATTCAGAATTAAACATATTTATTAAATATTCACAAAAAATGTATTTGTGAATGTAGGTGTTTGAATAGAATACATATCTGTCATACTTTTTTCCAATAAAATTTACAAGGCTCTTAAACAAATTTACAACGACACTGGAGTATAATATATAACTACCTACGATTTAAAAATAAACATTTCCCTGCCACTTACCCAAACATTTGTTTTGGCTGGGAATCGAATCCTGGAATCCATCGTTTTTTGAGCAGGATTTTTGCAAACTGAACTACGATGGGTCCTTGTACGGGAAGGATGTTGCGAAATAGATGATAGGTAACAAACTGAAAATGTTCTTTACATTAAAGTCGCAACCATTAAAAATGCTTTTAATACAATGTGGGAATTCTATAATTGGAATACCGACTTTCTACTTGTCTGGAATTTTTATTTTTCCTTTAGCTTTCATTTCAAAATTAAGCTACTGTCCTTTGGTGTTTCCGTTTTCAGTAGTTTTACTTTTTCGTTCATGTGTAAAAAATTGTATACTTTTTTAGTACAACACTAATCAAGTTATCGTCTCTACATAAATAGGTCGTTTTTATAACCCATACCTTTGTCGAAAGGTATGTTTAAATATTCAACGGCAATTTTAGACTTCCTAAAACCCCTATTCATCGAGCAATCGCTCTGAGGCAAAGACCTTAGAAGTGTAAAATGGGTGAATTTCAGCAATTTGTTCACCAAGTAATAGGTAACCTAGAAGGAATGATTGAACAAAAGTTGAAAATTTAAAATACCTATTCAGAGTACTATTTTTAACGCAGTGGGTACATTTTTACAACTTTTCTAGCGTAGATTTAATACTAGAAATTGTTGGTATGTATGCCACATAATTATGTTACAAACAATTTTGTTGATTACTTTTTGGCTTACTATTCTTTCCTTTTAATTAATGTTACTTTTAACAACTTAATAATTATGTTTGTTAAATTCATCATATCGCACGAAATAAAAAAATAGTTTCATGTAATTAATTAATAAAGTGTAATTAATAACACCCTAAAATGTACGCTCTTTTGACATAATACATCGACTCTATTCCTACCTTCTAACGTGAAAGTTAAATATTAATTATTATTTTTATCATTTACATCAATTTACCTTTTATTAGTAATGGTGAATACATTGTAAAGGGTCTTTAAAGTTATAAAATATACATAAACTGATCGTACCATATCCTCTTGTGTTCGTTATGGACCTTTAGGAATTATGCCCGTAATTTATAGAGAATTAGCTCACTCGACTGTATATTTCAGTTAGTTCCGTTCAAACAGTGGAAAGATGGGTCTTCAAAATTAATTTCAAAATGTTTATAGCTTGGTTTACGCTCACTTACGTCCAATGTTTTGGTAATATTCTTTATTAAAGTTTTTATGTGGGTAATCTTATAAATTAATAATATTTATTATTGCACAGTTTTAGCGTACATTATATTTGCAGTAGTTATCTTATCTTCTTACATATAATAAAATTTAAAGTTGGGGGGGCCTTTGTTTGTCTGTGTGTTTGAAAGAGCATCACGTAAAAACGGCTGATTTGGCAGAACAATGGATGAAATACATAAATAATCCTGAAGTCGAAGCTTTATTTTATTAAAATCAGTCCACTCTATCAAAAGTTATTATGTATGGGACTTCTCTAACTAACGTGACTGACAGATAACGTGGTCAGCCATTTTGAAAAAAACATACACCGAAGCGCAGCGAGGGCGGGTCCACTACTTAAATTATTTTTTACTTTTTATTTTATATAAATGATAGGAAGTAGTGTATGTAGTAATGTTATTCAGTAAAAGCCTTCAGCAAGGACAAAAGCTGGTCTAACGATGTGATGAAATCAGCGAAAATTCAACGGATTCGAAGGGCTCAGGGGCGGTTCAAATGGCGACAATTAGGACAGCGTTATCGGGTTTCATATTGAGGTAGATTTTCAAAGAATGACGTGTGTTTTTCCTTTAGAAGTTGACTATATTGCATGCCTGAGTCATAGATATATATATAATAAATTTTATTTCGTTTTTCATAATTTAATATACGTTGCCGTGATATGCTTCTCCCTGTAATATCTTAGCTGATAACACTTAATAATAATTTTTATTTAATTTTAATTAATTTTTTACCCGACTTTTTATGGAGGCGTTTTTAAGCGTTTTTGTAAAACGATGTCCTATTTATATGATAAAAGGTGTGGAATCATTGGATTCGTCTCCAACCCACAATATTTTTTCAATATACCATAATATAATTATATACCATAAATAATATTACGTTATTATAAAAATTATATCAGTCACCTAAAAACGAATAATCTTTCAATTATAGATACACATAGGGGATCACACCTTTTCTAAATAAAGTAGTGTGTAGGAATGCGGTTAGTTACTCGCAACTTAAGCGAACACTTGCGGACAAGCTTACGAGGCGAGCTTCCATCCAATACAAGTTTCTTGCATCACTCGTATTAACTTTATACTCCCATCACTGTCTACACGGTCTAAGGTCAGAAGATATTCTGCTGCGGGAAGCATAGTAATTTAAACCGTGTTATTTCATGTTTAGGTCAAATTTCACTTGAAGGTCATAAGAGTATGTGTACACAATATTGTACGATGCGGTTTGCTTATTCACGTGGGCGTTTCGCTTACAACTTTGCACAATATGTTTTGTCGGAGACTTCGTGTGTTTATTTTAATAATAAAGCATGTCATATAGACGTGGTATTAGGAATACGGAGCATAGTACAATTGACCGAGAGGTTATTGACCAGAATATTACATCAAGTGCTTTAGGTGTTTCAATAATTTTGTGTGTGACAGGTTCTCCTCATTTTTGTTAATGTACATTTTATTTAGTCTAATTACATATAGAAATTCACTCAGTTTTCTATTATGTTGTCAAAGGAGAACGTCTGACAATCTTCCATCGGGGAATAGTAAGAAACTGGAATATTTACGTTTCTTACATCTTTGAAGATTTCCAAGCAAGTTAGATTCAATAAGAGGTAATAATTTTAATACGCAATACGCAAATTATTTTGTACTGCTGCGGGAGTGTAGAACTGTAGAATTCTATTTTGTTGTTTAAGTGACTAGAGATAATAACTGTCATTCAAAATTTTGACAAGTTTATATCCATTACATAAAAATGTATAAAAAAATTTACACCTTCGTCACATACGAGTAGTATTTTAGGTGAAAATAACTTATATAGGTACCTTAGTAAAAAATGCGACGATAACTTTAATTGTATCCAAAGATATAGATATACGAGTATATTATATTTAAATAACGATGTGGTAAGACTGGAAGTTAACTTTGCGGACGCTATTCGCTTCAAGTTTCCTTGCAATGCAAGTTACTCTATTCTCAACTAAGAACATCTATTGGAACATTATAGTGCTTCAAGCGATCGTGTTCTGGTAAAGGTCCATTTGGTTTTGTAATTGGCTGTTGTACTGTTAATAGGTTGTTTCCCGGTTAATGACACTTTTTTTTCATTCATACGTATCCGCTCGTTAATGTAGTAATATGACAAGTCAATATGATATTGGATTACAAATTAAGTAACTGCGTATTGTGAGTGTGTTTTTGTGTGCCGGCCTGTTAAATTTGTATTGATTTACACTTATTTTGTTTCTTTCCATCTGTCTGTCTGTCAGTACGAGTGTCTGTGTGAATAAGACGAAATGTTGAATGCTTGTAACTTAAAAGTATGTTGTGGATGTTTTTTGGATTTTTTAAAATCTCATATTACGCTTCATCAATTTCTATCAAAAGTCTGTAGCTTCCTCAGTTCAACATAAAATTTTATTTTGGTAAGTAGGTAAGTACATTTTATATACATACATACAACTTTACCACTTAATATACTAGCAACTCCGTTCTAAGTTGACACTTCGCTCTACTACGGAAGTTGCTCCGGATCTATAACTACGCCGCAGACTTGGTGAAGTATGGTCGTTTGGCAAATTAGTTTATCGTTTGTTTCCTTTTTGTTATGTAATACTTAATGTTAAACGTCGTTCATCTTGTTACGTTTGTTAACTTTAAGGAATCCGTAGAAAAAATGGAAGTATTATATTCCCTTTGTCCTTCCGACTTAGCATATACGAGTAAATATGGTGATATACGCCGTCAAAATAGTGCAATAAGATTCTAAAAAAATCTTTTGTTCTACAGTGGGCTATGTTTAGACAGTTATTTTGAATACATTATATTTAATAATCTTTGGTTACGTTTTTTGTGAAAGTCCAGCTTCTCCTGCCATGGGTTAAACTGTTATTATTGGGTTAGCTACATAAGTAGGTAATTGCATTATTTTATGTTTTTTAAAAATATAAAAAGATAATCTACGGACTTTTCCTGTTCACTTCCTTCCTGTTTCCTTTTCACTTCTCATGTATTCACCATATAAACAGAACCCTAAAACAACAGGCTTTAAAATTACAACGAGTAATGTTCGTGTAACTCGACTATGCACAGGTTCATTAGCTAACTAAATAGGAAATATTCGGCATAGCGACAAAACAGCTGCGAGTGTGTTATTTATACGGTTTTTGGGTACGAACGGCACAGACCGCGTGAATACAACCTGTTAAACTTGTAAATCGTAACTGAATTTGTCAACGTATTAAGTAGGCTGGTATTAAGTAGTTATTGCTCTAATTTGCTCTGGTAAACTCGTGCAATGGGTGCCCAATTGTCCGGAAAGAAAATATATAGGCGATTCTTAAGCTGATTTAATATACTCGTACCTATAACATATACATATTTTTATGAATTACTCCGGTCTGATCCCCAAAACCGATCCACTACCAATGATTATTTGTGAATCGAATGAGACAATACTTATACTATATTTAACGTTATTCTATACTTATAAAGCATCATTGAATACCGCATCCAAAAATATTTAATCGTTTCTGAGATTACTGCAACAAACTCGTGGGATTAACTTGAGCTGATTCAAAGAGCTGATTACAGTTACTACCTGTATACTCCATGTTTAATGTAGGTCTTTTTAAAATCTATAGTTATTATTAAAGGGTGTAAAAGAAGCACCCAGTTTGAACGAACTCATGTTTCATTTCTCAGAACTCATCTTAACTTGTTTTTACCTACATCATGATAGGGGTTCCTACAAATGCTTTGACGCGTTGTGATTAGTAATTTGTATTTTAATCATAAATTAATTTTACTTCCATATAAACTTTTATGTAGGTACTAATGAGTACCAGTTTAATTAACTTTATACTGTTTAATTAATTTTATCTGTAACAGTGGAGAATAAGTTATTAATGAAGTATTTGTCTACAAATATTTTATTATGTGAAATTATATTAGGATTAGAGGTTTTACAATTTTATTGATTAGGGGTAGAGATGAAGGTTGCCTTTCAATATTTACTAATGGCAATACGGAGGTAATATTTAGGGTGCGTCAACAGAGGCGGCTAAGTACAATGGACAACCTTCATGCGTTATGAATTACTGCACATATTATTTGAGGTGTAAAAAAAATATATTAAAATAAGCACGTATTTTTTAAATTTATGGATTCACTTAGAATATGAAATAAATATTTTACTGGACGAGTATTCAAACTATTCAAATTACCCATCGGACTAACGGAAATTTACTGAAACCGAACAAGATGAAATACTTTTGGTGAAACTAAGCAGATTTTGTTTAGAAGGTTTCTTAATTACAAATTCCTTTGTATCGGACAACAGTTTCAAAGGACCGCGGACCTTCATCGTTCGAGACAAAGTTTTAGGGAAACTTTGTGAACGTTTAATTAAATCATCAATACTGTATGGGACGACCGATATGAAGGGTCGCTGTCTTCTGTAACTCGCATAAAGTTTGGCATTCTTCGCATACGATACAACACATCGCATGGGTCCGTGTATTGTATACTTATATTATACATGCATGTATACTGTCGTACCTATTACTGGCTTTCAATTATGTCATGATAATAGCGGATTATGTATTTAATCATACAAAGATTGCACCTGAAATTACACTTTCTACTATACGCGTCTCTTTCGTAGACTGTTTTTGTTTTACTGTTTAATAAAGACTTAAAAATAATTATGCAACGTCTTGTAGTAGTAATAATTGTGATGTTGATGCTTTAGTTCAGTATAAACGAGTTCCTTATGATCACGTAGAAGCATTAAGGAGTACACATTTTCGTAAGTCTTCACTAATTGTTCTGTAACTTAGTTACAATCAATGTCAGTTTCATTATCTATTTATTGATTTTACCTGTATTATGTATCTTCGTCTTAATCTACACTTAACTGAAACGGAAATCTGTCAGAGGTTTAAAACTTGTCTGGCGAACCGACTTATAAAGTACGTTACAAACACATTTCAAATTAAATTAAAATGTTTCATTCCATGTTCATCAATACCTGAAGCATGATTACTTACATAGAAATTATTTAAAAGGTCCTGTTTATTTACTATTTCTACTATCAGTAGAGTTACGTAAAACCGCGACGTTATTTCGTTTCACGGCTTATCCAGGATTTTATACGGATAAGTGAGAACGGTTCTCGTAAATTCATTTGATCTCGCGCTGTCAATTTTCCGATCCCTTGGAATTCTACTTATACCTATTAATTGGAAACGGCACCTTTACAGCATTTAGTATATTGTTTCTTTGAGTCACTGATTATTGATCGATTCGATTATTTATATTAGATTTTTGTTTGTTTTAAAAAGCTCTTTATGTTATGAGTTCAGTCAAGATTTGCTTTTTGTTCCATGAAAGTTATGAATTTTAAAGCTTTCTACATTCCTATGGCGAAAAAATATCAGAAGACCAGACGTTATCCTATCCTGTCTTTGGTCTAAGACAAATTTCTTTTTAATCTTCATGATTTTCAAAATTGGGAATTGACCTGAATAAGTAAAAGTCATAAAATATTAGTCAAGTTTCAGAAGCCTGCAAAGGACGAATATCAAAAGGAGAGTTTTTGTATATTTTGAAGCATACTTTTAACTTTGTATCTGTACGAACTCCAGGATACATACACTGTTTCTAACAAGATCTTTATAAAGCGTGATGAAAGACTAGATTGCCACGGGATATTTTTATAAATAGAATTAAAACACAGACACAGATCCATTACGCTGTAGCAATTAATTAATAGAATAACAAGAGCCGGGCGGCTGTGCCTGGGGGTATAATATTAATTTATCACGCTTTGAACATTTTAATAGCTACACATCTTTTAGAGATTAAAATAAATATTCAAAAAGTTATCTGGGAAAATGTATTACTGAATCATAAGCAACCAATGTTTATAATGAAACAGTAATGCAGATATTTTCTTACATTTTTATTATGATCAACCTTGTTATAAATTTAGAGCTTGTTATTGTAAACTGATAGAATAAAGCTTTAAATATATTTTTTGACTATAAATTATTTAGCAGGTAAGTTAGTACTATTTGTAAAGGTTTACCAAATCGCATCAGCAATAAATTACTGACTACACAGTTCAGTAAACGTTCAAATAGAAGAGGTCGCTTTGTTGAATTATTCGCAATTTCTTGTGATCGGTATAAGTGATTTCCAATCGTTATCTACTGAATTGATTTTGAATTATTTAGTATTAAGTGTTCTGAACTGCAGTAAGTAGATAATCATGTATGCACGACAAGCGGGTGCACTGAAATATCATTGTGTCATGGTTTGACAAGGCAATATGTAGCTATAGCTAGGTATTGATTGCGACCCCTTTCCGTTGTATTGGTAAATGTGCTACAACAAAATCTAATTACTGTTCAGTCAGATATTATGTGGATTTATAAATAGCAGTTATGTTAGTCCTAGGTATTATTTACAGCTGAAATGTAGATTATAAGCATAAATGTATAATATGTGAAATTATGTTATTTTAGGTTTGTTAAAGGGAGATCATAAGTGTATCATTGATACCTATATGAAAAAAAAATTATTTTGAATTTGAATTTGGAGATCGTCCGACGAAGTGCGATGTGATGCTGCCGAACGCTAGCTGATCGAGTTTC
>LGAG01000427.1:258741-307619 GCA_001278395.1 Lerema accius | reverse complement strand
TTGAATTTGAATTAGGAGATCGTCCGACGAAGTGCGATGTGATGCTGCCGAACGCCAGCTGATCGAGTTTCGAAATATGTTTATCACATGACGAAAACTTTGACAGCGTGATTAGGGTTGACGTGACGTCACTCTTTGTTTTGTACAATGTCGCTAATCGGGTAATTGGATTAAAAAATAATAATACTCTGTCATATCGTCATCTTTAATTCACGTCAACGACGAAGTTCCAGTTCATTGCAACTTAAGAAATTCCAATTTATTACTGTAAAAGTAGTAAATTATCTGAAAATCTTACGGCCGAACCTGATGTCTAAGTTGCGTGATTTTCGCAAATGAGAAGCCATTTTTCATCTTGTTTACTTAACCAACCTTATTAATCTTCAAGGTACTCTCCAACATCAATTAAAAGTTGCCTATCGGCATTCATAATAATGCCTACAGCCTAATTGATTTACGTTATTGTATTCGCTATCAAAAGACTGTGAACTTTCCTTTTCTCAATAACTCTTTATAAATTAGGAAGGTACTTGTAAATTGTACATTTCATACTGATATTTTATAAAAAAATTCAAGTAAGAAATTACTTTAAATCGAATATTCATGACTATTGATTAATAACCAATGGTTTTGTATTGGGGTTAGTAAGGGTTTTTACACATACCTAGATTTTTTTTAAATTACTGACGACGCACCTTTGTTTCGATACAAACGCGCGTTCTCAGCCCGTTCTGTTTGCGTTCGTTTCTCTTCTATACCTATCTACAAAAACGTAGGTACTGTAAACGAACACAGTACGCGCAAAGGAAGCGCTTGTTTAAAAACTTTAAAACGCCATCGCGCCATATCAAAAAGATTAAGGTTTCGTAGGGCTTTGATAATTTGGCAACCAAATAATTAATCGCAATTATTTTATATGACGATTTTGAATTAGAAATTATTCTTGAGAAAGTTTGGTAGCTTGAGAAAGTTTCCCCAAAAGACTGAGGGCAACAAGATAATGTAAGCAGGTGAAAAAGATCTTATATAGATTTATATTTTAATAAAAATATTCAATTTAAATAAATATTTCAGATATTGGGCAAACATGATAAAAATATAAAAACAGGTCTTTTATGAGCAGTAATTTACTCGTATCATAGCGACATATTTTTATTAATTGCCTGCATATAAACCACAGAATATAGGGGTTCCGAGGTAAAGTAAATAATACATGAAACAGTGATTAGCGATGAACGGAATCGGAGGTGATGGCATCATAGGAGAACGCCTTATTCCTAAAATGGCTGAAATAGAATAAAGAAAATTTTATATTAATTGCGTGCATTCTTTATTTAGCCAGTCATAGTACAAATTATACTAATTGCCTGCATATAAGCCACAGAAAATGGGGTTTCCTTGGAGTAGTAAGTAATATATGAAACAGTGATTGGCAATGAAGGGTATTGGATCGGGTTCTGATATCACAGCAGTAGCTGCCACTCCAATGATGGCTGGAATAAAGAAAAAAGTTGTTTTATTTTTATGCATATTTTATTTAGCCAGTCTTATTATTAAACTTATTATTTGCCTGAAAGTTAACCGCAAAATGCCCCTTGAATTTGTATGAGCAGAGGCATATTTTGCAACTCTCCGCATATGACAAAGACACAGATAAATAAAAGAAGCGTATCTGCCTGAGTCCTAATAATGCAAGAAAGAACGGTTGACTTTAAAAGATACCGGAACTTATACCGCAACAATTTACTTGTTATTCTGTTAGAAGTAATGGCTAAAGTGAAAAAACAAGATATGTACAATAATAACGTAATTTTATGGAACCTTTATTGACATTATAGTCGAAACAATAAATGAATTTCTGCATTAAATTTTAACCAAGAGATTAAGTGTCCCAGTATAGTAAGCAATTATGGAAAAAACTGTTGGAGTTGAAGGGAATCGTTACTGAAATAAATTGCATTTATATAATTAATGAGTGTTTTTATTTAGTACATGCTTTTTTCAGTCTCCTGCATATAAGCCACAGAAAATCGGGGTTTCTTTAAACATTAAAAAATATGCGAAAGGGTGATCGGCGATGAATGGTGTCGGAGGTGATTCAATCATGGCAGAAGTCGCTACTGCTATAATGGCTGAAATAAAAAAAAGGAAATTTTGTTTTATTTCAACGCGTAATATATTTAACAAGGCCTAATATTGATTTTATTGCCTGCCTATAAACACAATTGAAAAAAAATGTTAAAGGAAAAATTGACGTAGAACGCTGCCAGTGGCTTTGTAAGAGTGGAAAATTGTACTGCTAATATAATTATGGCAGTCCGGTATTAAGCTGTGATATTTTTGAATTTACGACGGAATTTCACGAAATTAGGATACTATAATGAGGATTTTTTTGGTTAATTTCCTGTAAATAAGCTACAGGGAGATTGCCGAAGAGAAAGAATTAGATGAAAGAACGATAGATTTTGAAGGGGATTGGTGGTTCTATTAGAGTTGAAAGTGGTTCTGCTATGATGGCTGAAATGAAAGAGCGATATATTTTTATTTATGGCGGAACTTTATTGACATAATTGATATGCAATCACATAAATAGTACGTAATTCCTGTAAATAAGCCTCAGAATATGGGGGTTTACCGGAACAGGAATTAATATAGGATAGAACGATTGGAGTTAAAGGGAATCGGAGATACGTGCAAAGTGGCGCCCTTGCTGTAATGATGACTGAAATTACGAGTAATTAATTGTTTGTTGTATTCGTGCATACAATGATTTTAATTAATCTCCTGCATATAAACCACAGAAAATCGGAGTCTCTTTAAACACTAGAAAATAAGCAAAACTGTGATCTGCGATGAATGGAATCGGAGGAGGTGGTGGTGCTGATACGGAAGTTATTCCGACTCCTATAATAGCTGAAAGAAAATTATGCTTATGTAAAATCTACCAAGCGCACATATTATATTGCATAAGTTGATTGACTCTATTAAAGTATGTCATATAGAAACCCTTAGGCTTTTTTTGTAAAATCAATAAACGGACAGGCCAGCTAATGAGTGGTAAGCGATCAACTTCGGTCAACAATATTATTAACACCAATGACAAAATAATTAAACGCGATTGTAACTGGTTTTGTTTAACCATTAAATGTCAGTGTATTAACAATAATGTTGTGTTTACCTTAATAAAAGGAATAAATGGATCGGTGGTTATTAGCAATCATCCTCTTTTTTTCTTCAGTACCCGTTAAGATTTAACCAGTAACTTATCAGTCAAGAAGGTAGCAGTGAACACGTTTCCAATATGCCCCATATTTTATGCCGTGACAGCTGTCTATTTAAAAAGACTTAAGTATTTAAACCTTAAATAAACCTACCATTAGCAGCTGCTGCTTCTGAACCTGATTCATCCACATCTATAGTAGCTTTTTGGATGGCCGCTGTTACTAGCATATTTTGTCCATTAGCAAGAATACCTTCTAAGCGTGATGTTTCTGGTTCGAAAATGGAGGTTACACCGACCTGGAAATATATATTAATTAGCCATGTTTTCCAATACAACCTATTAATTAATGCTAGACTCATAATTAAAATTAGATTATATTTTGTGAGTATTAGTGAATTAATTTTGTGAGTATTAGTTAATTTATTTTAATACCTTCTTTAATACTGCTTTCAAATCAATACTTGTTGCTGTTTTGTATTTGGGTAACGAAATTGCTACTCGTTCGTACTGTAAACCACTCCTAATAGAACTTAGTAGATCATTATCGGCAAGTTTTGACACTAAGCTTGCAGCGCCATCTCTGTCTTTTGGTAAAAGGACTAGACATGTCAAATTTTCATTCACATATGGAAGTTCCAATGCCTGAAAAGTAGTAGATAGGTAGATAGAATTGAATAAAATACTTCGAAGTTAATTGTTCTCTCTAGGGAAGTAGTTAGCTTCACCCATGGACAACAGTAACACTACAAATACATGGATGCGTTGCCAACCAAGAAAAATAACTGAAGAAAGGCACAAACACTGGCCTTGAAATCTTCAGCCTTCACTTGAACACTAGACCTATGGCGGCAGACTAAAGCACAACGAAGGCTAGAGTCATATACTCGTGGGTTTAACTTAAAGATAATATCCATAACATGACTTAATAATTGTATCAGTTATAAAACATAATTCTGTATACAATATAGCTTTTTTCGCCTCTTAAGATACTTTGAGCTGTCGGCATTAGATTAGGATCAGTATTCTAGGCCTTCCCAGTATGTTTAAAACATTAGCCCATTTCGTTTTTAGTCAGTGAAGTAACAGTACTTGAAGTAATAACTAATTAATACCTGTGCATTGAGATCATCGAGCGCAGCGTACTTGAAATATTTTACTTGTTTCATTGTGTCAACCATAACAGTTGTATTGTCGGATTTGTAAAATTCACTTGAAACTGTTGCGTCTTTATCAAATTTATTTCTCCATTCGCCCTATAAATAGACGGAGTGTTAATTATTTTCAGACTACTGTTACAAAATTATGTTCATGTGTCTTTTACTTACAAGGAAATAAATTGCGTTTGCCATAACCATTTTTGTATCTGGTTTGATGAGATCTGCTGATACGAGGTCTTTGATTTTGTTGTTCGTGTTATCGGCCACCTAAAATGTAAAATTTTGTTCGTACTTTGTAGTGCTATTTTATCTACATACAAGCTACTGCCCGCAACTTTGTTTGCGGAAATTCTACTTTTCAATATGAAATGACCAAAACTAATCTGGCAGTGACTGAAACTTTGTGGGTCTTTACTGTGACCCGAAAAACAGAAGAGCCTTTGAACAGGACTTTATTTTTAAGGTACGTATACGCAATAATATGTCTTAACTAAAATCTGCCATACAATAAACACATTTTTATTAGATTTTATTCAATTTTAGACTTATTATCTTAAATCTAATTATAATATTTACCCATTTATTTATAATGTCAGCAGCTTCTTGTCCATTAGTAAAGTCAATATTTTGAGATTCTGCTCTAATCAGTTTCTTGGATTCTTCCTTAAACCTGTCGCTAAACTCACTTTTAGTGCTTCCAAATATTTTTGCAGCGAGAGTCAAAGTTACATTTTTCTGTTCACTAATTAGGTCTAAAATGGCTGGAATAGTAACTGACATCTGAAAAACAAATTAGTTAAAATAGTTTATCTCAGTAATTACGTCACTGGAATATTATATCATGGAAAAAAGAAATTGGCTAAGCATCTGGATACATCTGAAATAGCGGGAAAAACAAATTACTATAATAAATTCATATTATTATATTAAAATAGTACGTCATTAAATATAAGTTTATACCTCATCTTTACTTTTGAAGTTCAATAATGACATCAGTTCATCTTTTGTTTGGCCCTGTGAAAAATCTAACAACAGAGCCATCAAGAATAATGTACTATACGGAGACATTATGACACTCTTTCCAGGATTTGCTTGGACAATGTACTGTAACAAAAATATTAATAAGTTTTAAAATATACATAAACATTGAAATAGTCATGCGCGAGCTCATTATATAAATTACAAAATTTACAAATTATATTTTACTAACATTGAAGAACTTTGAAGTGTATATTGAGTTTCCTTTGTCAAAATTCGTTATTCCGTTACTCGAATTATTCGGTTGATTCGGTGTAGTAGTTGGTTCTTCAGGCGTGGTAGTTGGTTGTTCGGGCTCGGTAGTTGGTTGCTCGGGCTTAGTAGTTGGTTGTTCAGGGGCAGTAGTTGGTTGTTCGGGCTTGGTAGTTGGTTGTTCAGGCGTAGTAGTTGGTTGTTCAGGTACTGTCGTTGGTTCTTCAACATCTGCACGGTTTCATTTCGAAGTGATATTATTTAAGAATTATCAAAAATAAAATACCATGGAACATGCGTTATTGTTTCCCATTTCTTAGGTACATAAAATGATGCGCTTGTTAATTATATTCCTGGATACTAAAACCGAGTCATCCTACATTTTGGTTTATTTTTTGCTAACAGGCATAATTATATGTACATAATATATCCAGAAGCACTTACAAACATTTGAAATGAGTTACCCTGAAGTTTTATGTCTAAATGCATGAAACAGAAAAAAGAGGTTGCTCGATTCTAGTATCCAGGAGTATAAATTGTAGAAATATGGAATGAACGGGATGATATTAAAATAGGCTTATGAACCTTACCTTCGCTACATTCATAGCTACCTGTATTTTCACTGTCGTTTACATTAGAAGAATCTGAGGAACTGGATTCAGAAAATTCTGGAATAACAATAAGTATTAATCAATAATAAAAGAATCCATAGATTATTATTTGAGTATTATTATTTGAGTATGACAGTTAGTTTCGTACGACATAATTAAATTGTGTAACAAAGGTAGCAGAAATAGTAATTGCTGTGGAAAAATAGATGTAAATAGTAGTCGTACGTAGGTTTGTATTAATAATCAAATGTTTTTTTTTTTTACTTTTTGAAGGTACACGTGTACGGTTTTGTATGCAAGACGTAGCAGCAAAATAATTTAGTAGTTTGTAGTACGTATCAATTATAAAAAAAAAATATTATGTTATGAATGACAAAAAGAAAGTAAAAATAAATACTGATTGATAAGAACATCACCAAAATAATATTAAAAAAAGAAAAACAAGATTAAAGAAAAAATCAGAGATAAATAAATATGAAAATTCTCTTCTCTAGCATTCACAAATTTAAATAGTTGATTTGTACTTTGATACTTAACTAAAATCATGTTTAAGACTCATCCTAAGTTATTAAATAATAATAATAACTATAGTATACTGATTTGAAACAGATGATATTATAAAATACAAGTCATTTCTTTCTTCAGAATGGATTTAAGTGCAATAATTTTGGAGTGCTTCGGTTGCCGTGTCAAAATGTAGAAAAATAAATGTATGTGTTTCACTTTTATAGGTACTTACGGCTAGAACTGGAATTTGAGGATTCATTAGATGTAGATGAGGCATTTTCGTAAGTAAAGATTTCTTCAGATGTCGTAGGATCTACGTTTGATAAATTAAACAAAATTAAATATCTGAAGTTTTTATCAAAAAAAGTTTTAAATTATATTTTTTACAATCAAATAAAATGAACTTACTTGTTAAAACACAGTTTAAACTACCCACAAGCGTTACTAATAAAATTAATTTTAACATGATGACGATCAATGCTTATTTTAAATTGATCACCAGCTTTTATATGTGTTCTAGACAATAACATTTTGTGATAACTGATGTTTGATCAAATGGCGGGATGTATTATTTCCGAAGAAAATAGGTACAAAAAATATTTTAAAGTTTACTTTTATTGTTACTTTAATGCGCGATTACGTCAATTCAAAGCCTACGTGACTCTAAATTAACTTGATCAATAATATAACATTGAGAACCTTGCTATGTTGGTAAAATTAACTAAAGTCTATTTAGAATTATTTAATCCTTTTTCGATTATCATCTTTTTCATCCAAGGTGTTTTTGGAAGAATTTTGCAATTTTATTTAATTCATTTTCGATCACAACTATGTTGCTAATAATTAATTTTACAATTCATTAATTTCTTTGTTATACTGATTTTATTATTTCTAACAAATAAATAAACTCTTTTTACTTTACCTATAGGTATGAGTAGTTATGTTCTCAAAAACTTAGCGAGATACCTACCTATCACTTGATCTTACACCATTGTTTATTTATTTTATCTTTTTATTTTTAAAAGACCGTCGTCGGTAGGTACTTTGTGTATGTTACGTAAATATCAAATACAAATTACTATGGCTTAGAAAGGCAAATATAGCAAACAATAAAATGTGTATATGTCTAGCATATGTATAGTTTGCCTTTACAGGAGTAAAAATATTATTACCTAATTGTATTATTATAATATAACAATGTGATATCATTTACAAAAGCATGCATATTTTATGTTAGGTAGGTATTCAAAACTACGAAAAAACAATAGGTAGGTAAATCAGTGCTGATTAAATTAAGCCATATGCTCATTATTTGATTATATTTAAATTAATAATTAACTCGTAGGTAACAAGACAATAGAATTTATATAATAATGAACTTACGTTATTTTAACACGTGTATAAATAAATGTTTACCGTGAATTTTTTTTGCCAAAGGCTTGTGTTAATAATGGCAATCTCACGCAATAATAAGCAGACCGATAAAGATGAAACTTAGCATGTTTTATAGCTAATATATCACGGGTAATTCAAAGATATCAACAATGTATTCCAGAAGATAATTTCATTCCCGCGGGATAGCAAGTTAAAGTTCGTATGGCAATTTGGAGACAGACCGCTTTTTATGAAGCTGGCAATGTTTGTAGGTTATGAGAAAACTTGATTTAGATTTTTTAACCACTAAATCGATTGGTTCCCAGTCGATTAACAGGTAAATGTTAAACAAATTCACGTGAACATGGGCTACTACTATATATTTATTTGAGATTATAATGGAGAGATGGATATTTAAAGCATTACTAGCATTTTTTTCAATTCGTAGCACGATAAAACAACTGTATCGCCAGATTTCTAGAAACAAAACAAAGTTAAACAAGAACAACTTGGAACAAAATTTAATTATGCATGTTTTCTTGCGTAAATATCGTTTACTGAATCTTTAGCAAAAAAGTACTTATAGTCTACGAGCTGTTGCCCGCAGCTTTGCTTGCGGAAATTATAGTTTTGCGGTGATATTTACCCCCTTAAGGGTTGATTTAAGAAAATCGTTGAATAAGGTTCTTCATCCTTTTCAACCATACACCCAAACACGAATTTGAAAACTGCTAGCTTTAAAATTTGGTTAATTTTCATACAAACTTTCATCCCTTATTTCACCCCCTTATGGGTTAATTTCCTATTTTTTTTTAAATCCGCACTTCTTAGCTTAGTATCGAAAACCTAAATACTAATTTGCAAACTGCTTGCTTTAATTTTTTTTTTTTTTTCATACAAACTTTCATCACCTATTTCCCCCCCTTAAAGTGGGAATTTCCAAAAATCCGTTCTTAGTGCTCCCCTACACTCTAGAAGGAACCTCTGTGCCAAGTTTCATGCTCCTAGGTCTATCCGTTTAGGCTGTAGCGTGTCTGTCAGTCAATCAACATTTTTATTAAGTATGATTTTTCTTTACTTGTCCAAAGTAGTAAACAAACATGGCCGACTAATGTCAAACGAATAATGTCAATTATTAAGCCACTACCAATAGGGATGTGAATAATTAATCGATTACCTAATTTAACGATTATGTCAAAATAAAATAAATCATGTTTAAGAAGTTTCGATAATCGATTGACTATAACTTAAAAATAATAAAATTTTGTATTTAGAAATAAATGAAACAACATGAACAATATTTCTTTTTTTTTGGCGGTCAACTCAAACTGTAATATTAGCATGGTATTTCTAAGAATTTGTTGCAAATTATTGCTGCACTTATTTGTTATAACGCTCGGTATTAGACCGCCAAATACAAAGAGAGCTTTGTCATCTTTTGTTCACATCCAAATATACACAGTGGCAAAATAACATTATATAATTTACACTAAATTATGGTTTGAATTCAAAGGAATGAATAGCAGATAGTCGTTGTAGCAAAAATCGTAATAAATTAAATCGGTAAATCCACTATACTTTAATATATGGATCTCGTTATGATTCCTTAAAAAATAATCTTATGCGCAAAGTATTTTCTCATTTCAAGTGTTAAGTAAAAATCGATATCTGTCATTCAAGAAATTATTCGATTCGATATAAATAATCGTTTCGTCTTCAATCACTGCTTTCAAGGTCGTTGAAATGTCAAATTGTTACTGACCATAACTTATCTGTGCAAGTTCAATCGAAATAATTATCGTGTTTGAAGATTTTTGTGTGATTTACTTGTTAATTAAATGCACTTTTGGTGTAAATTGAAGTTTACGTGATAAATGAAGTGACATAATTGTTAATATTTTATTCGATCAATGTGCAAATAGTAAAATTGCGAGATTTTCAATACAATGTATCAAAGGTGCCTTTGTTTACTAAATAAGACAACTCAAAAAAAACGGAGTATAGTGCAACCCGCGATTTGATCTGTCCCTGCATCCTCTTGCTTGTAGGTACATGTGCGCACGAGTAAAATTCGCAGTAACATCGTCCAAAGTCATCGTTTTTTGACTATTTAAAGTAAAAAGTTAATATTGCGTTTCGTGTGCATTTTGCTTTCGATGCTACCGTGGTAGCCAACTGTTGGCTCCTTGGTCTATGTCTTATATTTTTATTTTTCATTGTAATCATATCAAAACAACGCCAAAGGAAAATTAAACGTGAAATGTACTTTAGTTGATGAAACAGGTAGGAATTGAATTCGGTACTTTACTGACAGACTGTGACACTTGTCATCGACAGTTACTCGTAGGTAGACGCTATAGTTGAAAAAAGAAACTTGTTTAATTTCAATAAATTTAATTCATGAAAATAATAGTAACAAAAGAAATAAGTGACATTTTTAAAAAAACAATCTTTTATAAATAATGATCATGAGTAATAAGGTTTAAAACGTCTAAAAAATTCACTAAAAGACATTAAATTTTTTTCATTTTATTTTTAACGCTGAGATAAATTCTGTGTTCACTCAGTTTCTTTAAGACACTTAAGCTGCTTTTACTGATACTGTGTCATCGATATCTGTAAAAAAAAAATATTGTTATGTAATAAAAATTAACGTGGGTTCATTCGAAATATGAACAAAAATGTAGTTATGAAAATGCCGAAGTGACAGTAAATACTACGCATACTAGCAAAAAAATTATCTTGATGAAAAAAAATCTCAAAATACCGCACACTCTTCCACTTCTGCAAGGTCCTTTGCAAAATTGATTCCAATGACCACCAAAAGATAGGAAATACAAACCTATTTTATTTTACTTCATTGTTTTGTAGGTAAATACATGAAATCACATCAGCATATCACGCCATTTTTTATTAATTGAAAATTACCCAACTGTTTGATCTATTTCTTAAAAAATAATAAGCTTCACGTTAAGATTTTTATAAATAATATTTATACAATATTACTAAACAGAATTCACTGTTTTCAAATACCTACATGTTACGATTTTTATTGTTATAAGTAGGTACTTACATATGCTCCTATTTGGACACTTCTCTTTTGGGACACAAACGCCTTTGTCATCTCTTAGGTACCCCTCAGCGCATATACATCCAGATTGACAGCCAGGAGGATATGGTCTACACGCTAAGTTCATGTCTATTGTTCTACAGTTCCTAATACAAGGACTATTAGCACAATCGGAGACGACTTCGTTTTCACCACATTTGATTGGTGCTGAAAACGAATATGAGTGATAAATGATGGTAAATTAAAAGACAAAAAATGAGCGACTCTATATTATTTCAATGACTAGTTTCTTCAATATTCACTATCAATAGACAACGTTACGTTACTGTTGCATCAAGTATTCCCAGTGAAGCTATACATTTTTATATCCCTTCTAATGTTTAAAGCGCTCATAGCCAAGGACTTGCATTGAACCAGAGATCGACGAAATTAAGTCAATGGACGCGATCAGAATGTGGACGGGTGACTTCTAGTGGCATAAAGAAAAAAAATTGAGCATTTTAGTACTTCATAACGTATGTTAAGCTATTGACCCTGGTATTTATCGTTACATGGCAGTCGTTATGTCATGTCGTAAGCACTCAATACTTGGGTTGGCACCTAATCTATCACCACTCTGCCCTGCCTGGAGATGGGTGGTGGGCTCTAGCCCTTCTCAGATCTAAAGAGAGTCCCATGCCCTTAAAAGGGCCATTAATTGATTGATAACAAGTAAGTATGAACTAATTTTATAACTTAAAATATCATTCTTTATAATGATTTCATAGTTGAGAATGCACCTCGCTAAAGAAAGATGTTAAACGAATTTATTCACTGTTAAAGAGTTAAAACGAAATAAATTTAAACTTATTCTTCTTAATTCCTGAGGAATCTGTTTTTGTATAAAGTAAACTCACGGCATTCTTCAGGTAGTACGCATTTCTTATTATTATCGTCGTACACGTAGCCCTCGCGACAATCGCATCCGTTTAGCACACAGGATAGGAGACAGACTCGATTTTGATTCTTGTAGTTAGAACATCGCGTACAGTAGGTGCCGCAACCAGACACAGCGTTTTCGTCCCCTCCACAGGAAGCTGTGTAAATTAAAAATATATTAAAACTAGATAAGTCCTAACGTTTGTAATCCCATACACTGCAGGACTTAAATATTATTTCAAGAACTGAGATTCTAATGACCTTAACTTTGACAGGCAATAAAGTCCAATTACATAGTTTGAAATGATTTTTACTCCTTTTAACCCTAAATCTACTATGTAGTTAAGGTATACTATCTGAATTTAACCTACGCGCTATATTCCTAAAATTTTTCACATTATATCTTCTATGTAACCCACCAACTCTGACACGGCAAGGTAAAGTTATTTATAGTTTGCAGCACTCTTAAGGAATGGCAAATTAAAAATTAAAATTGAATTAGTTAAGTTTACTTACTGCAGTTTCTTACAGGTATGCATACATTATCCTCATTTCTTACATAACCTCCTTTACAAACACAGCCAGGTTTTCCACATTCATATACTCGATCCAATTGAAGGCATTGAAGGGGGTAGCCAATTTCTTTACAAGTTTGAGCCCGGCAACCTTGGTTTGTACAATTTGTGTATTCTTCATTCATGTCCTTGCAAATAGCTAGAAAACAAGAAATAAAGGCAAAGATCCATTTACTTTACTACAACATTCTAAGGAATAATTTTCAAAGCGATATTATGTCATAGTTCCTGGAAAACTGCGTGAAACTCTGACTTGGGTGAATTGCTGAGCTGAGATTACCAAAATGATGAATCTCACAAAGTTCAATTTCTTCCATGAACATAAGTTTTAAATTGATTTGTTCGTGGGTTCTGTTTGGTATTAAAGAAATGCGAAAAAAATTAGATTAATATAAAAAACTTGTAACGCACTTGGATGTCTTAAATTTTTTCGAATATACGTCCTAGGTTGCGTGTGTTGTGTGTAAAAATGAGTAAAAATAACTTACGTGGGCACTGTGAAATTGGTACGCATTTTCCCTCGTTGTTACGTGCAAATCCTTCCAAGCAATAGCATTTCGGGTTGCACTTTACATTAACGATTGGACAATTAGCGTGACTCTGTATGTGCAGTTTGTCACATTCGTTGTCACACTCGTTGTCACACGCAAAGTATTCATTTTCGCCTGTGCACTTTCCTAAAGAAGGTAATAAATACAAATGTGTAAAGTACACATCTACTATTATTAGTCACATTTATTTAATAGAATAAGAAGCTAAAGATGAGTTGAAAATAAGTGTTCTATAAGATGCAATTTAATTTTGTGGTGGAAACTTCAGAGTCATCTGATAATTTTGGTAATAACTACTCGTATATCTCACATATTTTATGCACTCAATAAAATTGATAGTAAAAAAAATTATGTTAAAATTACTTTGATACAGTTTTTAGGGTTTCGTACCTAAAAGCTGAATTTTTCACAAATTATGTATTTCCGTCGACGCTCTATAACGACAACTTAGCCGGCCTTTTTCCGCACTTGGTCGGTTTTTTCAAGTACGTAAATGTAGACTTAAGAAAACTAAAGTAAAGGGTTCCTGTGCACCAATATTTATGGATATTTTTGTATTTTACTATGATTATGCCACTTACTACATTCTTCTTCTGTTATGCATTGGCCAATTTTATTTCGGTAATATCCATCTTTGCAACGGCATTCGCCCTTACATCTATATTCAGTAGAAATTATTGGACAAGTAAACACTTTGTCGATATTTTCACATGTCTGATTAATGCAAATTGGTCGAGGACAAGAATAGTAGACTTCGTTTATACCACAGTCTATAGCTGCAAAATGAAACAAAATGAGAATGAGAATGAGATCTTTTAGGGCGGGCGCAAACGTCGGGAATTCGCATCAGGAATCAGATTCTGAATTCTATAAGCCTAGTGCAGACTACCGGAATTTTTACAGATTCTGAATTAACACTGACAGTAAGGGAGAGTGAGGTAGAACGAGCCAGGGTAAGTTGTGCCGACGCAAACATTAAAATTTGCATAACATAATTATCTTATCCCTGGTACTAAAAAAAAAGATTAGTGAAAATTACGAAATTACGGATTAGTTACATACAATTTCTTTTGAGGTCCACTATATTGCCACCGACCTCAAGAGACTAATCTAATCTGTTATTTCGTTGGTACTTCTCAGTTACCTTTTTTTAAGTTGGTTTAATTATTTTTAATCATACCTTACTAATATTATAATGAGACAAATCATCTATAGTTGACAATATTCTGATATTTCAAAAGCTATAAGAAAATTATATTATGCTTACTCTACATCTATTTTATTTATCTATGTAAGTACACAATAATACTTACAATGAAATTCCAGATGTGTATTAGTAGTAGGTACTCAATTTTGTTATAGCCTTACGAATACCTAAATAAAATATACATAATTATGACTTTTGTTAAATTTGTGAGTATTCAATGCATTCACGCATGAAATTACATGAATTTTAAAAAAACATCTGCTACCTATATTTGTTGAAATTATTTGGTGAATAATGGCTTTTGTAAATTCTGTAAAATCATTGAATATACTTACGAGCTGTACATTTTTCCTTTGGAACACAGATGCCGTTTCCGTCTCGTACGTAGCCATCAGCGCACACACACCCGGGCTTACAGTTAGCTGGGTTTGGTTTGCAATACGTATTTCTTTCCGGTTCGTCACATGTCGGAAGACATGGGTTTGTTGCGCAATCTGAGGGAACTTCGTTGCGACCACATGGTGGTGCTGGAAAAAAGATAAGTTTTAATTTTCTTTCTTTTTTCAAATAAAAAAAAAATAAGAATTTCATTGTTTGCGATAATATGCTGACAATCATCGACATTCAATTGCAGATTGCGATTGTGAAAACAATCAACATTATAATGTTAGTAATCACAAATACGAGTTAAAATAAATACACATTTTTGAAGTTAAAACACGCAGCAGAAACACGTAGCTTCAATTATTGTTGTATGATTTTCACAGGCATAATCTTGTTTCTTTAATTTATATCTAGACTATGTACTTACGACATTCTTCTTTCTTGACACATTTCCCATCATCAGTACTGTAAAAGCCATCAGCACAACGACATCTAGGGCGTGAGCATATAAATACGTCAGTGTTTGGCCTTTTTAAACAATTACTCACTGCATCCTTGTTCTTGCATGTTTTAGGTGGACACAATGAAGGACAAAAGTCATAAATTTGGTTAGGTCCACATCTAATTCGGGTTTCTGTGAATCAGTAATTATACGAGTAATGACATTATAACTGTACTATTATACATTGTATGGTAGGTATGTAAAAAAATCTAACGACGAAAGATGCAAAATCGGGTACGACTTTAAGTTCTGTTTTGAGAATTATGCATGGTCCCTTTTTAAGGTTAGAGGTGTATAAAGAACAGATGTTTGGAAATTCATCCTTTAAGGATTTATTTACCCCTTAATTTGTAGTATGTAGCTAGTCGGATTTTTTGTTTTTTTTGTTGTGATAACAAGTAGTTAATTTTTGATAATGATCAAATATTTTTATACATGTTTAGTGTAAAGGAAATCTTACTTACTGCTGTCATCAATCCCATCATCAATGATTGGTGAAATTTCTCCGGTGTCAGTATTTGCTGTATCTACAAAGGCTGTCGTATCTTCAAAAAAAGATATATGTTAAATTTGAGATAAATTATAGTAAAATATAAAAAAAATAACAATAAAATACCTGCTAATGCAGAATGAAAATTCGCCACAAAGGCTACGAAAATAATCAGTTTGACCATTGTAAGAAGAATTTGGTCTGGGACCTGAAAAACTTCTTCATACCTTATATACAATATTAGTAGCACTTGTTTAAATAATTTTATATCGCAACAACTAAAATTTGTTGTTACCAAAGTTAGTTTAAAGTTTTATACCGTGTAATTTGAACTGTATGACGTACAAGTTCTGTTGTATTTTTTCATTTTAAATATTAAACTCGTGACTATACAAATTATACGAATATTTAATTAAATATTTCAATAACACACTAAAAAATATCTTTGCGTGTAAAGATATTTTTTGTTATATACATATGTGTAATTTCTCTGGTGTAGTAAAATTATTATCCAGTACCTAGGTAATTCATCCAGACTTCTTGTTTTATTTCTTGCCACCATTAATATAATTATTAAAATTTTCTGGACGTTTTTACAAATCTGCTAAGTTGAATTATTATTGTGTCTTGTAACTTATATTAACCTAAGGTTTATTCGCTTAGTAATCGTAAAGAGATTACAAAATCATGTGTCATTGCAATTGACTACTAGAAAAAAATTAATTATTTATACAACAAAAAGGTTCTTTTTAAAAAAAGAGGAAGTTGGTTTATTCAATTTGCAAAATTCAATCCGAATCAATAAGTATACAAACATTTAGTGCCGTAACTAATGTTTAATACTCTCAATCCATTTTTGTCGTGTGGTCCTGGTCTGGTTATTTTTACGCTTTCAGTGGCCACGCCCTATATCTACGAACCCCTGGATTTACCCTATAAATAAAAAGTACAAAAACAGTGATAAAAAAGTAATAAAAAAACGAATCAAAACATTATATTGAAATATGTGATACTAAATACTTAGTTGCTGAAAAAAATCGCATGAATCATCATTCAAGACAGATGTACTTATGATAACTGTAGTTTTTGTCTGTAACAAAAAAAATATTATTGGACAATAATTCTGCGCCTGTTTAAACATTCTTCTGAAGAATGCAGTTTGTTCTTCGTTTATTTTGAATATTTTCCTGCTCTCTGTTGTCTTACCAATTGACGTCAATGTGTTTTGCAGCTATTGTTTTTATTCTGCAACATGTGATCAAAATAAACCGACATTATTCTGAAACTAATTACCTCTTATTGATATTTAAATTACCTATCAAGTATTCTATTGGTTTTAATAATTGTTATCTTTAAGTTTGCCTATACAATGTGCCACAGGTCTAAGTGACCGCCCGAGGTATTTTGAATATTTGCACAAAATTATCGATAAAAAACTTTAAATTAGAGCTCTAACCCGTATAATTTTTTTTTATTGGCTTTTTATCTTTTTTTGTAGAGATCCTCAGCTTGTTGCGCTATTTTCTTGATTATTTCTTTGGCTTTTACAGTTTTTGTGATTCTGCCTTTTTTATTTACAAGCTACTACCATAGTTAATCATTTAAAAGTATTAAATCTGTCCATAATAAAATAAAAAATTTAAAAATAAATAAATTAACTAAAAACTAAACGAAGAATTACCCCATTTTTATTGAATTTCTTTAATAGTTCCAAAAAATGCCGTATGAATATCAATATTTTTTAAATTATTATTAAACTACGTGATATTACCTACAATGTTTCAGAACAATGTTATTGGCTATCTCAAACGTGTGCCAAAATGCAAACTCTTGAATTGTGACCCTTTTTCGACCCAAAAAAAGGCACGGCGCAGGTAGAGCAAACCGGTTGTTTTTGTGTAGCGCTCATCCCTGCTCATTAAATTTAGCTTCGATTTGCTCAGTCGATCATCCATAGTGTTCGTGAGACTACGTTTTTTGTGCTCCATTGAGTTTTAAAGATCTTTGTGAATTAGACGTTTTTTAAATCGATTTCGATTTTAAAATGCCTCTAGACTTTCAAATTTAGAACCTTCTCATATTGCTGATATGCACTTTGTGTATGGTTTCTGCAACGGAAACGCGCGAGCTGCCGTTGCAGAGTACAGACGGCGGTATCCCAACACGGTTCAATCCAACATGCTTCTGCCGCGGGAATGTTTAGCAGTCATTATGAAAACAATGATCTGAAATATAAGAAATCTACACTTATTAAGCGGAAAATATTATAAAAGTATTGAACATGAATGGAAATCGATAATAAGAAAAATGAGGTTTGTAAGACATTCTTTCTCACGACTCTGGGATTTAATAAAAACAATGATAGACGTGTGCTTGATATTATGAAAAAGATCCCAGTCAAGGGGATCGAAGCATGACAATACAAAACAATTGGACAGAGAAAAGCTCAAAGAGCATATCGAGAGTTTTAGACCAGCCATTGCACACTACAGACGTACCCATGCTCCAAATAGAAGATATCAACCAAGTGACTTAAATGCAACTATGATGCATACTGACTTTAAAGAAAATAATCCAGATTTTAAAGTATCCTATGATCTCTACAGGAAGTTCTTAAAAAAAGATATGAATATATCTTTTACCCAGCTAGGTAACGAAGAATGCGAGCTATGTGAAAGTTACAAACTGCATCAAATTTCATGCAAAGATACAGAAAATTGTGCCGATTGCTCTTCATATCGCAACCATCGAGAGAAATACGAAAAAGCACGAATTCATTACCAACATGATGTAACGCAATCTGTGAATAAATTAATATCTTCAAAATGCTACTACTCAGTTGATTTGCAAAAGGTAATTATGTCACCTAGGTTAGACATGTTTAAAGTAGTTATGTTCTGTCCTAGAATCATAGCCTTTAACAAAAGTTTTGTTCCATTGGGCTCGAGTAAAGAAAAACCTTTCGCAGCGGTTTGGCATGAAGCAATATCTGGTAGAAAACAGGAAGACATAATAAGTACATACAGAGCTTTTATTGAAAGTAAACGTGATTTTAATGAGATCATTGTTTGGGCAGATAATTGCACTAGTCAAAATAAAAATTGGGCATTTTTCACCTTTCTGGTACAAATTATAAACAGCAGTGTAATCAGCGCAAACAAAATTATAATCAAATATTTTGAACCAGGACACACGTTTATGTCTGCAGACAATTTTCACCACCAACTTGAGAACCAACTTCAAAAAGTTAAGAAAGTGTATGATTTCTCTGATTTTATTGATTGTGTACAGCTAGCAAATTCAGGCAAAGTGAATGTAAAACCCATGGAAATTTCCGATTTTTATAAATTCAAATATCACTCATCGCAATATAAACTAAAAAAGTCCGAAGGAAGAATTTACTTAAGAGATATAGTTTGTGTTGAAGTACAAAGAAAAAGTATGAAATTATATGCTAAGAGAACCCATGACGGTGATATAATAGACATAGATGTTCTGAAAACGAAATTAATAAAAGGTATACCTGAAGCAGAGAGAAACCAGAAGCCCCGAGGAATAACCCAGGAGAGAAAGACTGGTATTCTTAAAAAATTTGGTGATATAATTCCGGAGAATAGATTGTTATTTTGGCAAAACTTACCTGTAAACAATAACTCTGTTGATCTCATTATAGTTAGAGAACCGGAAGAATAAGTTTTTTTTTTTAATAGGATTTATTGTTTTTGTTGAATGTTTTTATGTTATATTTTATTTGCTAGGTCTTACTAGCCTAATTATGTTTTCAAGTTTTAAAGTATTTACTTAATATTAGGCTTTTTGATTAAGATGAGACTGATACTCATAAGCACAGTTATTCATAAGTACATAGTTTGTAACAATGCGTAGTGTAGGTACCTATATCAAGATAAACATACTTTATGATATCTTTATCAATATTCTCCTTCTGAAGATACCTGAGTGAATATCTTCACTATCGCATAAAAGCTTAATTTATCATATATCAGTATAACCTTTTACCTCTGCAGCAGAACAAACAACTTCTTCACAATACCCTTTGTTTCCTGTCAGGGAGAAAACTATGTTTGTCTTACCCCACCTTACCTTACTTAATTACAATTTTGTGCCCGAAAAAGATTTATAGTCTTATGTCTACCTAAATAAATAAAATTATGTTTTAAATAAGACGCACTGGATTAAAATATTGTTTTTATTTTTTTAATATAACGTAGGTCTATATAAAGTAGGACATGTCTAATTCTTCTATCTTTTACTGAAACAAACAATTACTTTTATTTTTTACATAAATTATTATATAATTTATTATAAATTGTACCTACTGTCGCTTTATTTTGCAGTGTTAAAATCTTTACAACCTATATAAATGTGAAAAGTTTAATTAGTAAATAAAATAAACAAGCAATAGCACCTATCAGGAATCACGCTCAGCGTTCTTAAGTTCTTAAATGTATTAGAATTTGTGCTTATTTCTCGTAGAACAATCATATTTTACATTAATAGTAATATAAGTATTATTATGATCTCAATAATCTACCGAAAAAAGTATTCCACGCTACATTACATGCGTTTTTATTGACTTTGCCATAATTATTTGCTATCTAGTTCAAACTTTTCTATCTGCTTCACTTTGGATACTGTCATTGTTTTCGAAGTAAAATATTCTGTGTATAGAATGAAAATGTCTATATGTTTGAGAATAAATCCATTGTCTAATTATGTTTGGGAGTAAATCCAAATTTAAATAATTTAAGTAACTATATCTTAACCAAAAATAACTACCTGAGAAATGCGATATTATGATAAAGTAATTGTGTTACCTATTACATTAATTTAATTTAATACTTACAAAGCTTACATTGTTAACTACTTTACTCGCCATAGTTTTTAAAAATAAAGACTTATTTAATTTATCAATACCTATTAAGAAAAAGCTGAATGTTCTTATTCATGTAAACAATATTGTTCCTACTTCGTTTTTAGTCTGACTGATTATTAAAATAAAAGTAAATTTACCCAAAAATGTTTAATTTTATTACACCCCTATAACTGTGATTTAAGAACATGAAGTAAATTTACGTCAACCTCATAGCAAATCTTTAAAACGGACGTTAAAACTGAATAATAAAGTCCACTTCCACTTAGTCTCGAGCATAAAAAATGGCAAAAATACTAACAAGTTCCGCAGTAATCGACATGTGCTAGACGATAACGCAGTAATATACACAACTGCTGCATTTAGTTTAAGTATACTGTAGTTCTCACAAGACTTAATGCTACGCTTAAGTGCAGTAATACGCATTATATTTGTTTATATATATAAATTAGACAAAGCTTTTCTTTGTCAATTAAAAAGTTATCAATTAAAAGCTTGATTTTTTTCTTAATTTTTGGATATATTTTATTGGCAATAATTTACGAACATCATGCTTAGATCTTAAAAAATATGTTTTCCGCGTTTATCTCGAAACCGCCATTTTGCGATTACTGCGTTCTTTGTTATCACGGCAGAATAGTATAGACACAAAAGTATCTACTGATTTTTATAATATTTAATAGGTGACATAAATATTTACATCGAAAATTGTACGTATTAGTAGGCTATAAAAGTTTTACATGGAAAGGAATTAAAAAAAGCACAGATTGTAATCCATGTACTATTATGCTGATTAACAATTTACATTAATTTATTTCTATGATAAAAACATTTTCAAATACAAATTAAGAAAATAATAAACAAAAATATTTTCTTGAATTAAATTTTATTTTAAATTTTTGTACTTCATAATATTGGTCAAATAAATGATTTCATAGTTTCTGTATGTTTTGATGGAGTTAGCGTTTGACGTAAAATATTTCTGGCTGAAACAAAATAATATGAATAAATAAGTGCACTGCTTAGAATGGAAAACTGCTATAGACATAAATAATGTATTGGAAACCCTAAAACACTTACATGGTTATATGTTATTACACTTTCGAAGACATTCTTCTTTGGTGTTGAATCTATTTTCATTTCCCATACATCCACCATATTCGAATATAATGCAATCTTTCTCTGATGAGTTGTAGTAGAACAAGGGTAATTTGCTTTTGCATGGTCCCATATCGCGAGGTAGAAGACATACATCTTTATTGAAAAAGATAATAGCCAAACTTTTTAAGATGCAATATGGTAAATTTAATTCGACTTCTTGACAAAAAATTTAAAATTTCTCACCAAATCGTTTGATCGATTTAAAGAATAGCTAAATATTTACTTACGACCAAAATCTTATATTTATGTATGATAGACTTTCGTGTTCAGTTCAGAGTGCGCACGACCTTAACAAGTATACAAATCGTACTTACTCGGTGGATATTGGTTTGTATTTTGACAGTTATTTATTTCATTGCTAGTGCATTCCGATATGTATTATCTCTAATATACCTACATCTTGATTAAATGTATCTACTAAATAGTTCGGTATTGACTTTCATTGTTTTGTTAGTATGAAATTATTGAATTAAACGAGGGAATTGCATGCAATAACGTTCAGTTTGGCGTTGATTCGGTGTTCGAGTTATAATTTACTGTAGCTCTGTTAATATTACCTACTGAGTTTGAAAAACGCCATTGAAAATTAAATAAAAACAATAGACATCACACCATCCACATCCATCATCCTTACTTTTATTTTATTTACTTATATTCGTAATTGCATATTTTTAAGTTTTTTTTTAAAAAAAGACTAAACGCTTCGGGAAAAGGTACGTAGTGTCTTTGCGCTTCGCTTGGCACTGTCTTGCCCAGATTATTACTACGGTATTTTAAAACTTGAAAATGGATTTTCCTATGAATGCCTTTCATACATATAAAGAAATTGCCTTTTATTTATCACCTAAGCCATTAACCGAGAATTAATATTTGTGAAATTTTCTGAATGGATACTGAAGATAAAATCTATTTAATTTTTTCTACCATCAAAGCTTACAAAATCCAAAGATTTTTCTGTTTTTTCCTTAAGATTATGTAAATGATTATTAGTTTCTGTAAAGCAAATTATATTGGGGTATTATCTCTGTGGCTTCTGAATTAATAGTAGTACTGTCGTATATAAAACTATTTTCGACTTTCTTTAAACCAATTTTTGCATTGAGTTCGCCCAACACAATCAGTTTTCCTGTAGCAAATTTTTGGTATTTTTTCATGTCAGTGTAAAATATGTCCATTTCTTTATATGTGGAGGATTCTTATTATGTGGAGGAAAAGTGGAGATCTCCGCCAGGCGACGTCACTGCCTGGGGACCGCGGCCCGAACGCTAACTTCGGGCCATTGTATATATGCAGGGATCGTAGAATGTTTCGATAGCGCGATCTAGGATAGCTCATCTGATTGGCCAGTCTTCGTGACGATGTGTGTGACGTAATGCGTTGTTATTGGTCTCAGTCTCAGTGTGCGTGTGGCGTGTTCAATGTTTCTATGTAGGGAGCGCGCTCATGTTGCTATAGACGGCTTGCCCCTACAATACTATGTATGTTTGATTTGTATTTATGTTTCACAAGTAAACCCGCCCTCGCTTCACTTTGGGTATCTTATGCCAAAACGAAAGTAAAAAAATGCCTAAGTTACTCCTTATTACATTAGCTTCTGCCCGTGAAAGTGTCGTTAAAATCAGTCCCTCCGTTTCAGAGATTACACGGAACAAGCCGGTAGTTTTATTATTACAATCGGACACTCCAATTATATTTATTTGTATAGATTAAAAATCCGACGCTACGTTGTTCTTACATTTTGTAAGTATAAGTATCAAGAGTAGCTTTCTTTGTTAAACTATATTACTACCTGCAATAGTTGACTTTTGAGAGTCTATATTAGTTATACGATATACGATATTCTATAACAGTCTAACTTTATTTACAAACGAAATTTATTGTAGAATTTCATTAGTAGAGCTATAATGCCTACTCTTAGAAAAAATACCTAACAGGATTTTTTTTATGGAAGAGCCGATAAACAAGTAAACCAGAAACCAATTCATGGTAATTAATAATTCTCGCCTGTAGAAATTTACACCAAAGTAACCAACGATACATTGCATGCCAATAAACAAAATAATAGAAGGTTACAACTATCATAGAATCAGCTTGAACACGACCATATATTTATCGGTCGAGTTAGCCAAAAAGCAAGTAATCAGGTTAGCTTTTTAGACAGTGACCATTGCGAATGTACCTATTTGCCTACTTATAAAAGTTATAAAATATTTACACATAATATCTACCTATAATATCTACTGGCTGTAATAGTATAGACACAAAAGTTTCTACTGATTTTTATAATATTTAATAGGTGACATAAATGTTTATTTTCGCGAATTGTATGCATCAATAGGCTATAAAAGTTTTACATGGAAAGGAATTAATAAAACACAGATGTAATCCATGTACTATTATGCTGATTAACAATTTACATTAATTTATCTCTATGATAAAAACATTTTCAAATATGAATTAAGAAAATAATAAAAAAAATATATTTTCTTGAATTGAATTTTATTTTGAATTTTTGTACCTACTACATAATATTGTTCAAATAGATGATTTCATAGTTTCTGTATTTCTGATGGAGTTAGCGTTTGACGTCAAATATTTTCTGGCTGAAACGAAATAATATGAATAAATAAGTGCACTGCATAGAATGAAAAACTGCTATAGACATAAATTAAAATGTATTGGAAACACTAAAACACTTACTTGGTTATATGTTATTACACTTTCGAAGACATTCTTCTTTGGTGTCGTACCTATTTTCATTTCCTTTACATCCACCATATACGAATTCAATGCAATCTTTCTTTGACGAGTTGTAGTAGAACTTGCGATAATTGGCTCTGCATGGTCCGGTTTCGGGAGGTAGAAGACATACATCTATATCGAAAAAGATAATAGCCAAACTTTTTAAGATGCAATTTGGTAAATATAATTCGACTCCTTGACAAAAAAAAATCTCTCCAAAAAATCTCTCCAAGTCGGTTTAAAGAATAGCTAAATATTTACTTGCGACCAAAATCTTATACAATTATGTACGATAGACATTCATGTTTAGTTCAGAGTGTGCACGGCCTTAACTAGAATACATATTGTAGTTACTTATCGGTGGACATTGGTCCTGAGGAACGCAAACGCCGTTGTTATCTTTTAAGTATCCATCAGCGCAAACACATCCAGGTTTACACGTCGAAGGATCATAGCTGCAACGCAGTAAAAGATCCGGTTGTGCGCAGGTGTTAAGACATCCATTATTACCACAATCAGAAGGAACTTCATTCTGGCTACATTGCAGTGCTGAAAGCAGTTGATAATTATAATATTTTCATTTGACCATAGAGGTCCGTATTCAAAGTGCGGACCGCCATAACAGATATACAAATTGTACTTACTCGGTGGACATTGGTCCTGAGGAACGCAAACACCGTTTTTATCTTTCAAGTATCCATCAGCGCAAACACATCCAGGTTTACACTTTGTAGTATCAAACTTGCAAATTGATAAAAGATCCGGTTGTGCGCATGTGTTAAGACATCCATTATTACCACAGTCGGAAGGAACTTCATTGAGCCCACATTCTAGAGCTGAAAAGAGTTGTTATTAAAGTGTGTCTATTTGACCATAGACATTCGTGTTCAAAGTGCACATGGACTTAAAAAATATACAAATAATTTTACTTACTCGGTGGACATTGGTCCTGAGGAACGCAAACACCGTTGTTATCTTTTAAGTATCCATCAGCGCAAACACATCCAGGTTTACACGTAGAAGGATCATAGCTGCAACGTGGTAAAAGATCCGGTTGTGCGCAGGTGTTAAGACATCCATTATTGCCACAATCAGAAGGAACTTCATTGAGCCCACATTTTGGAGCTGGAAAAGTTCGTTTCTTATCATGTTAAGTAGGCCGCAAATTTTTGAAATTCGCTTTAGCTTTAGCTTTGGAAGCGACAGTAGGAAAGTATGTGCAAGCGAACATTTTGATAAGAGAAAAAGAGTTGGGGGTACCAGCTCTTTTAACCCCCGCTCTCTCCAACTGTTAATTCCGGATCAGAAATCCTGTTGCGAATTCCGGACTCCAACGTTCTACGGGTATATGCTTTGAGGGTGGAGGGTTTGGATACACGAATAAACGTTTTGAGAAAAGTTCCGCATTATGCAAACTTACTGATCGAACCTTTTTTTTGATCGACAGTTCTCAATGTACCTATACGTTATTTTTTATTTATAATTTGGGAACATGCTTTTAAATTTAAACCAACGTGTGTTACGCTTTGGTTACAAATAAATGAATCAAACTTCTGTTTGACGAATTTTTCGGAACTTGCTGTTTAATTCCATTTCGAGAAATTAACTAACGTGAAATAAGGATAGTAATTTCAAAACGTACGGCAATCCTCTGGAGCAACACAGATTCCGCTTGAGTTTCTTAAGTAGCCTTCTTTACAACGGCAGCTCGCTGTACAATCAGCTGGATTGGAAGGTCGCGTACAAGCTACTAAAGTTGGTACGACGCCGATACCGCACTGATTATCCGGGCAATTAGTTGAACATTTGTCAAGGTATTCGTTTGGATTTGGACAAACTTCTTTGACTGAAATAAAATAAATGACAATTAAATATTTTGTACAGTAAAATGTACCTAACATATGCATGCGTACTAATCCTGTGGGATGCATAAAAATAAATTATGTTGTAAAAGAAGAAGGCTTAGATATTTATAGTTTCTCCATTCACGAATTATTTAACGATTTTATAAACAATTCTTACGCAATGTTTGGTTAAAACATACAGTACAATCTCAACATAATCTAGGGTCTACGATAGAGAATACCACTGGGCTCCATTTAAATTTTACATAGTTACTGTACAAAAGTATCACAAAAAATACTACAAATTTAAAAATAAAAATCTTGTGTGATAGACCTTTCAATATCGTATTTGAATAAGTAAAAGTAACTTACGAGGACAATCATCAATTAAGACGCATTTACCAGCGGCATTGCGCAAGTAACCAGATTGACAGACACAACCACCTTTGCAACTATCTGGTAAAACATCAATGCATAATGCCGGTTCCGCTACTTGGGAACAATTCCATTTACCACATCCAGAGTTAGCACAGCTTTGATACACTTCGTGCTGACTACATGGACCTATAAATATATTTTTTGTAAATGATTGAACAGGACCAAGGTTCTTAGAAAATTTATTTATTTTATGGCAATGATAATGTGAAGGCCTATAAGTAAACATGTGCTATATCACACGAGTAAGTAAAGACAACATAAAGCAAAACCAAAAATTAACTAATATTTACTTATTGCCTCTATGCCTATAATATAATCTGACAAAAAATTTGAAGGTCTTTACGTACATATTTAACACAAGAGTTCTTAATTTCAATAAATACAGGCTATGTAATATTGCATCCAGAGTGAACAATAAAATACGCAGATGCATAATACTTACTAGGGCATTGGTCCTTTGGAATACAAACACCGTTTTCATTTCTTAAGTATCCTTCAGCACATAAACATCCAGGTTTACAAGTGGTTCGGTCCGGTTTACATCTGATGTTTAAGTCTTTTTGAGAGCAATTCTCTATAACGCATGGAGAATTGGCGCAGTCAGATCGAACTTCATTGCGCCCACACGCTGCAATAAGTCAGTATATTGTATAAGATTCCCATTATAAAAATATTTCGTAAGTAGTTAAATAAAGAAAAATTATACGAGAGTTTTTTTAATTCATCCAAAATTAAGAAGATTACTTACTAAGTTGTTGCTAAGTGGATTACTATTTTTCTAATTAAAATAAATTCATTTTATTAGGGTTCCGCTATCTCAAATCAATACCTACCCACTTACTATAGGTACCTACTTGTTTTAAATTATCAATGTAAATTCAATACTTACAACATTGCTCAGGCAGCACGCATTTCTTTTTAATTCCATCATACAAATATCCCGAACGACAATCGCAGCTGTTTACTTTACAAATGAGGATACAGAAATTTCCTTTTTCCTTGTAGTTAGAACAATTCGTGCAGTACGATCCACATCCAGACCTAGCGTTGGGGTCTCCTCCACAGGATGCTTTGAAACAATTATTATTGAAAAAAATGTGTTATAGCTGGGCCATTACAAACGTGCAAACTACGTCATCAATCATTTTATCATATCTCTCGTTCACACCTATAGGTATATCGGAACTCTCACTCCCACATTCCAGCGAGAGTTCCGCTATAAGTGTGAACGAGAGATAATGATAAAATGATTGATGACGTAGCCTGCACGTTTGTAATGGCCCGACTATAGTTGATTTGACCGTAATTATTTTTATTACGTAAATTCTAAATTTGAAGTAACCATATTCTATGGATATCATACTTCCTGGAATAATGACCACGCGGTAAAAGTGGACTATGACTATGGCTAAATTTTCAAGTTGTTTAAATCAAAAAGACCCATCTAGAAGTCATCTAGTGGAAACGGTGAAAAGGAAGGAAAATTAACTTACGGCAATCTCTCTTGGGTATGCAAACTCCTTTCCTATTTCTTACGTAGCCGCCTACACAAATGCAACTTGGTCTACCGCATTCTGTGATATTATTGCTCGACTGTAGGCATGGTAGCGGATAGCCAAGGTCATCACAAGTCTTCTCGCGACAAACCTTATTTGGACAATCCGAAAGCTCTTCATTCACCTTGCATTTTGATCGAACTGAAAAATATATTTCGAAACATTTCAAAAGAGTAATTTTTTTATTAATTTTCATTGTTAGTTTGGCATAGAATTGGGTGATTTAAAGCTGTCATCTTAAGATCTGAAATAAAATGTAAAGTAGAAGTATACAGAGTGATGATTTGACTAAGGCACTTCATTTGTAATGTAAAACAACACATATTTTAGAACAGGATCGGCACGTTAAATTTTATAGAAATGCGTGAGACACGAAAAAGAAGGATGTTTTTTCCTATGAAAATTTACTTGTCTACCTAGGAGTTTTGTAAATGATTTGTTGTACCACCTGTATTTTTTGGCTGTAATTTAACATACAGGATAAAGCTATTTTTAGACGGATACAAGAAGTGTCATCGTATTTTAAAATTGACTTGTTCAAACTTTACAATGGAATCTTACCATTTTTAACGTCAGCATCAACAGCAGTGTTTTCTGAGGTTGAATCTGCAATAACAAATAAAAAAATAGGTTTTAATCATAAATAATTTATTGTATGCTTAAAGAGTATACAAACCCTGTAGTTTTTTAAATGAATATATTATTATAAATATTCTACAAAGGATTGATTATATTACTTGTTAACACAAAATTTAAATTAGCCACGAAGGCGAGGAAAATAATGAACCTTAACATCGTACATACAAATGTCTGTGGTTCGATTGAATACATAGTCGCCTTTTATACTATAATGTCTATACATTTGTACAAATATGTGCTTTAGGATACAAAACAATTTATTAAGCCAAATAAGTTTTTCGACATGACGCAAATATACTTGAACAATGTATTGATATTTTTAAAATATCTGTGAAATTCTTATGTTAACAATTAATATTACATGCCCTACCTACATTTTAATATCTAAAATCCTACAGTACTTCTTCCGTGGAAACAAACACGAGTGACGTAACTATGAATGAGCAGTCTCTAAACTATTGTGTATTGAGTATAGGTGAAGGATGAAATTTTCATGTGATATAAAAAATGTTTTCTAAAGTATAATTTATTATAAACTTAAATTGATTAGCGGTTGTATAATAAACTAGATGTTTATATAGGTGGACTTGATCGTCATTATTTTATGTTCATGGCCATAAGGAATACTAAATTTGCTGTTTTCGGTAAGCTGTCTGAAACTGTGACCATAACCTTATTATCATCTCGCATTCGATTTTAGAAAATGAGGAATTTGAAAAACGGTATTCCTTTTATGAAAATATTTAAGTGGCTGTTAGAGATAGTTCAAAGGAGAATGTATATTTTATTGTACTGATAAAGAACGATGACATGGAGTGCAAAATAGAAGTTTATCCAAAATAACTATGATCCTTTCACCATTAGGAATTCTGTAGACAGAATCTTTAATAAGAATAAAAATGGGGGCAAAATTAAATTTCATTAAAATAAAAATAAAAGTTGCAAAATACACTTTATTGATGTTATTCTTACAGAAAAAAAGAGTAAAAATGTCAATTTATCCATTTTTAGTTTATTACTTAATAAGTGAACATTTTTCAAGACATTCTTCTTTGGTGTCGTACTTATTTTCGTTTCCTCCACATCCACCATAGGTGAATTTCAAGCAGTCTTTCTTGCTAGAGTCATAGTAGAACTTAAGTATGACGGCATCGCAAAGCCCGGTTTCAGGAGGAAGAAGACATGAATCTATTTCTGGAAATGAAAACATATTTTTTTATATATTATTTCAAAGTCTAAGTAACAGTTTTGGTGTATCGCAATATCTTTTAATACCTATTGTTTTGATTATGTATTACATACATAATAATATTTGGAAAGGTAAGTAAAGATATCATTCCTGTATGCATAATTTTACTTTATTGCATTAAGCCTGTTTTTTATATTGTTTTGGGTGATTCTTTTTGTACTCGATCAGTATTTTATTAACGTTATAATGTCTATTAATATGAACATTTACTTACTCGGTGGACATTGGTCTCTAGGAATACAAGCACCGGTGTTATCTCGTAAGTATCCTTCAGCGCAAACACAACCAGGCTTACAATTAGCAGGGTTTGGGTCGCATAATGTTTGAAGATCTGGTTGTGCACAGGTATTGACACATTTACTATTACCACAATTAGAGGGAACTTCGTTAAGGCCACATTGAGGCGCTGAAAAATTATTTCCTTTCACTCAATCTTGCTTTTGGTAATCATATTGTAAAACTAAATTTTTCAGAATGTGGATTTTAAATAATTCAAAAATTTGTGCTTTCAATATTATGACAATTACGGATATCTAAGTCTGAATTAATGTAATATTAAAACTAATATTTTATTTCGAGATAACGGTTACAAAAATTTAACTTACGGCAATCTTCCGGTAGCACGCATTTTTGAGAGATTTCGTCATAGATATAGTTCTTGCGGCATTCACATCCATTCATGACACAGGCAATATTAGCACAGACGTTTTTTTTTGTCTTGTAATTACTACAACGGGTACAGAATGATCCACAGCCTGATACAGCATTTGGGTCTCCTCCACATGACGTTGCTGAGAACAATAAACAAAATTCTTAATTTAATTTCAAATCAGTACTTATAGAATTAGTATTGTAGTATTACACAAAAATGAATAGAATAGGCTGACAATAAAATTATCTCTTGGAATACAAAGACCATTGATATCCTGTGAGAGATCGGCAACGCAAACATATCAAGGTTTACAGTTCTTGAGGTACCATTTGTATCAGGAGTATTTTTTTATAGTTGGTTATAGGGACTACATTCATAGCTACCGTAATTAGATGCCACTTCATGGCGCCACATTCAGGTCATAGAAATTGGTCAACAATATAAACGGACTTTTGGTAAGAAAAAACATTTCCATAAATGGAAAAGACCTCAATTGTTTTCACCTCAATTTTGGTTTAAGTATAGTGTTAGAAATAAAAACTTACAGCATTCCTCTACGGAAACACAAGCTCCGTTTGTGTCTCTGTAGTAGCCTTCTTTACAACGACAGCTTGGCCTGCAATCAGCTTGATTTGTTGGTCGCGTACAAGCCACTAAAGAGGGCACGTCGCCAATACCGCACTGTTTGTCCGGACAATTAATCGGACATTTGTCAAAGTATTCGTTCGGATTGGGGCAAACTTCATTACCTTAAACAAGACCCATAATTAATTTTGCATAGCCAAAGCGACAAGACCTGGCGCGACGTCACTCTTATTGCAAGCAATACTAAGAGGATGGGAGAAAGAGAGTAAGATTTACCTATTGGAACACATTCTCCGGCAACATTTCGTATATAGCCGGACACACATAACACACTTGTATACAAAATATTGACGTGGAGGCCTTAACTAGAACATTATTCAAGCAATGTAATTCAAAATCAATGCAAAATGAGGAGAATGCATAATAAAAAAAACATGATAAACAAGAATGGAACGTAGCTACAGTTCTACCGATATACCTACAGTGTATTATTAACATGAAATTTAAAATCATAAATCTAGAATACACTATTATAAAAATTATGGTTATTCCATTAGCATACTTAATATTATTTGATTTTTTTACTAGAATCCTACCATATTTACCTCCATCAGCAATAGAAGTTTTTTCTGATGATATAATTTCTACAAACGAAAAAATATATTAAGTCTTCTTGTTATGATTACTTCTAATACTTGAAATTATTAGATAGACCTATGTAATCTAAACCTTAAAAGATTGTTACGTAGATATTTAATAATTAAAATATATTTTGCAAATGGTTTACCTGTTAAAACAGAATTTAGATTAGCCACAGAGGCTAGCAAAACAATTAACTTTAACATTCTAGACACAAAAGACTTGTGGTTCGTTCAAATTCTTGACGTCTTTTATACAATGCATGTACAAATGTATACATCTGTATAAATAAAATTGTAGGCACAACTAATAATTTTTTTATATTTTATACAGTGTATTACACGGAAAAAGTTTTTGTTTTTTACATCATGACGCATATACTTAGAATTCTTTATCATTATCCGGTTTGTAACGCTTGAAAAACATTTTTACACGTCGAGGTAGTTCGTGGTATAAATTATTATGATTATTATAGAACAGAAGCTGTGTCTTTTTTAACTTTCTTTTCAACAGCGTTATGCATTTCAATTAATGGCTAATTCAATTTCCTTTTAATTAATTGTATTTATTTATGTCTTAACATTTAGAATAGTTAGATACATCTTTTAAGAAAGTACACATGCATTACCATGCTAAATACGAAATATTATAATGAAATTTTACAATAGCTTATGGTTACAAGATAATGTTTCCTAGTACCTATGAGGTATGAAACGACGACAGAGAGGCTAATCTATATTTCTATAGTGGAAATTATGTGATCTCTTATTAAGAGATAAAATAAATGATTGTGATTTCATACGTAACATATAATAAACATCTTCGTATTCTTTAGGTATTATTTGTTTGGATAGGTACACAAACGTAAAAATACATACATCTATGATATTAGTATATTTGTTTATAATGCCCTTCTAGATAATCCTGTGTAAAAATATCGCAGTTTCAATAAAATTACTTATTATGTATGTAGAATTGATAACCTTCTTTTTTAAATCGGTTAAAAATTATATTATTTATTTTGTAACTTTGCAAGTTGTATGTATCTTATAAATACAAATGACGAAATTGACCGGGTCAACAACGGACACGGTCGTTAAGAAGATAGGTAACTGCTAAGAGCAAAAATTTCTTGATCGGTTCCGTACTTCGGAAAGTAAAATGCGCATTAGTCCAAATTATTTTCGCTTAGGTACTAACAATCGTTATGCTCTATTTGTGACTTCACGCAAAATATACTTAAGGGTTGGACTATAGGATAAAAAAATACAGTTAATATTTTATAAATACTATTTATTAACCGGGCTTTAAAGTAAATTCTATAAAAATATACATGGTAGTTGAACTCTTATTAACTAAAACCATTTTCTTACAACGCTTTAATTATGTTCTTATCATTGAATTTACAAAAAATTACAAAAGTTGAAATGATGAATAACAAAGTAGAAACTAAACACATCACAACTTTTAATAAAAATAAAATGATAAAACAGGTTGTAATAAAATAATGATTTAAGAAAACAAATAGTTCATTTGATGTTGGATGTTAGTACCTATTACTTATAAGTACTATTAGTAAGTACCCAAAGTTTATGGCGACGATAATTAATTCGACGACGATGATGTCGACTGATAATCGTCAATCATCTATCATAATTATCTAGCTGAAACAAAACAAAAACATGTATAAAGTTTAAGAAAAAAATATCAATAATTTTTGGCAAAAAGTCCGTTATATTATAAGAAATAAGTTAGGGCTTCTGTAAACAAACTTCTTTTATTTAACTACAGCGCTTCGTCATGTTAACATCGTATTTTTGCAACTTTTTTCTTAGGGCACGATATGCGAACGCCGCAGCTAAAAGTAGTGGGCCTGTCGGAGTCCTTAAAGTATTAGAAACTTACTTGGTTACTTATTTTTTTTACATGAACACTTTTGAAGACATTCTGCCTTGGTGTCGTATTTATTACCGTTTCATTTGCATCCACCATAAATGAATCGAATGCAATCTTATACGTACAAACAAAATCTTATACGTACGATAGACATTCGGATTCTAAGTGCGCACGATACTTACTCGGTGGACATTGGTCTTGAGGAACGCAAACGCCGTTGTTATCTTTTAAGTATCCATCAGCGCAAACACATCCAGGTTTACACGAGGAAGGATCATAGCTGCAACGTGGTAAAAGATCCGGTTGTGCGCAGGTGTTAAGACATCCATTATTGCCACAATCTGAAGGTACTTCATTAAGGCCACATTGTAGTGCTGAAATAAGTTGTTATTATGGTATTTTCATTTCTCCATAGAGATCTGTATTCAAAGTGCGTGGCCATAACAGATATACAAATTGTACTTACTCGGTGGACATTGGTCCTGAGGAACGCAAACACCGTTTTTATCTTTTAAGTATCCATCAGCGCAAACACATCCAGGTTTACACTTTGTAGTATCAAACTTGCAAATTGATAAAAGATCCGGTTGTGCGCAGGTACTGAGACATCCATTATTAGCACAATCTGAAGGAACTTCATTGAGGCCACATTGTGTAGCTGTAAAGGGTTGTTATTATAGCATTTCCTTTTGTACATTTATTAGTATTCTGAAGCTAATTTGGAACCTTTTTTTTGCTATATTAATCAGACCAGTTAAAAAAATTTACTTGATAGAAGTAACATAGGTAAGTTATTGGTAATAGGTACTTATGGCGCCGAAAACTTTATTAGAATAGTGTTTTTAATAAAACTAAATAAGGTACCTACTCAAGAGAAAGAGTGGGGATTGTCTACAATATCACCTGCCATGTGTCGATTCAAAAGTTTTTTTTTTTGTTTTTATCACAACTCTTTCACGGTAACGTCAAAAATGTTAATTGCGTTTGGTCAACCATGTTCGCAATTAGTGTTTTGGCCACATTGAAAGAATGTATTCGGTTAAAAAAGTTGTCACTATTATTTAGCCGTCAAAGCTTCCAGTAACCGACTGACTACGACTTACAAAGTGGAGTAAGTTAGTTAACTACCTAATGATTAATTAATGCTTTATTGTAATTACATGAACACTTTTGAAGACATTCCGACTTTGTGTCATACTTATTGTCGTTTCCTCCACATCCACCATAAGTGAATTGAATGCAATCATTCTTAGAAGAGTCGTAATAGAACTTGGGAATTGCAGCTCTGCATGGTCCGGTTACAGGAGGAAGACTACATACGTCTCCGTCTAAAAAATTAAATTTACAGTTATTAAGTTTTCTATAATATCTATAGATATTTCGTTAATGTACATTATGTATATTGTATTATGTATTACGCTTCTCTAACAGCTATTTGAATTGCATATAGATAGTATTTTTCTATACTTGCAGCATTTTATCTGCGACACGATTGGCTGATTAGACTCTATTTGTCATTTTATCTATAGTATTCTTTCACACATGAAATCTGAGACAAATACTCGGCGTTTAATGTTTTTGTCGCTGGTATTTAAATATTGCGAATAAATTACTAACTTGAACATCTTTGAAGACATTCTGCTTTAGTATCGTACTTATTGCCGTTTCCCCCACATCCACCATAAGTGAATTCAAAACAGTCTTTTTTAGAAGGGTCATAGTAAAACTTTCGAAATATGGCTAAACACGGTCCGGATTCAGGAGGAAGAGAGCACACTGTGCTGTTTGTGTCTGGAACCGAAAAAATATCTCACATTTAGGTATTATATTAACTTTCATCCCACTCATCCTATAAATATTTTGTTAAGACAGCCGATCGAAAAGTTGTTTAATCATTAAGGAAAACTATTGACAAAAGCACAAATACACCTTTCATAAAGCGTAGCTACAGATTTTATAGCAATACTATAAGGCCGTGGATATGTTGTTTTGCAATTCTGAAAGTTTGAATGCAAAAAACCTTAATACTTTATGGTCTTAGATATTATTATACAACTTCACTTACTCGGGGGACATTGGTCTTTAGGAATGCAAATTCCGTTGTTATCTCTTAAGTATCCTTCAGCGCAAACACATCCAGGTTTACAATCATTAGGGTTCGGATCGCAATATGAACTTAGATCCGGTTTTGCGCAACTTGAAAGACATGGACTGTTACCGCATTCAGAAACGACTTCGTTTTTGCCACATTGAGGTGCTGAAATGAGCTTCTGTTATAATTTTCTTCTATTCTATTCATTATAAAGTGTACCTCTAATTAAGATATTGAGGCAAAATTACTTCGAGACATCTTTTTGTTTAAGTTACGTTAAAAACAAGATATTTCCATATTCATCAATAGCACTACCAATATCAACAAGATTTACATATTTCTATACTTACGACAGTTCTTAGGCAGCACACATTTTTTAGAAACTTCATCATAAACATAGCCTTGGCGGCATTCGCAACCGTTGAGAATGCAGCCGATAGGACAGCGTCGGTTTTTATCTTTATAGTTACTACAACGAGTGCAGAATGATCCACATCCTAACTGCGCGTTTGGATCTCCTCCACATGACGCTGTCGGGACAAAATAATGGAGAAAAAGCGGTTAATATTTGTTTGTATATATTTTATTTATGGGTATTAAGATAATAATTGCACCGAGCTTTTAATTTTTGTGCTAAAAAGCAGTGAAATTATATTAAAAAGTAACTTACGGCATTCTTTCACATCGACACATGCGCCATCTTTGTTTCTAACCAAGCCATTCTTGCAAATGCAACCAGGTATGCCACAGTTTATGTTATTTCCTACTATGCTACTCGTACGAGCACATGGAAGCGGGAAGCCTAGTTCATCGCATCGCTTTGGAATACAAACTTTATTTGGACAATCGGAATACTCTTCTTGATCGCTGCATGGAGCTAAAAATTAAAATGGTATACAACAATCCTATCATGTCTTTATTAGAATGGAACCATTTATGTGTTTATCAGCCAGTTTTAGAAGAAAAGACCAACGAAATAGTATGTTTTTGTAATCTTATTCAAATGCTTTATGTAATAACTATATGCTTAGACTTTCTTTCTGATATCATGATAATATTTATAGCATTTGCTAATAGCAGGGGATGGAATTTAAATTGGGAACTAATTCAAGGATAAAACATGAAACAAAATTACTGATCTTATTACAATTTAACACATTGGTGTTCCGACTTTTATACATAAAGTAAATTAGATTGTGGGTACTCACAGTTAGGTTGGCACTTGTCTTTTGGGACACAAACACCGTTTTTGTCCCGTAAATAACCATCGGCGCACACACATCCAGGCTTACAGTTTCTAGTGTCGTACTTGCAATACAAGTTTTTATCCGGTTGTGCGCAGTCGGGAATACATATGTTACTAGCGCAGTCGGAAGTAACTTCGTTCTTACCACAATTACTCGTAGGTGCTAGAAGAAATTGTTGCTAAAATTTAATTACTTGCTGAAAAGTAGTTTGTTCCCTAGATAATATGTATGCATGAATATTATACTATGTTACTTCAGCACACGCAGGTTTACCGAAACAAAACGAGCACGGGTTGTTTTCTAATAATAACGGCATCAACCAGCATCAATACCAGTTATCTTAAGTGATTTAAGACGATTTAATACTTACGACATTCTGCTTTCGTGACACACTTTCCATCACTGTTTCTGTAGTAGTTATCAGCACATCGACACGTAGGTCTTGGGCAGAGTGGATCACCAGGCTGCAGAGGAGCTGCGCATTCGTAAACCCTATCCTTGGTCTCACAAGTTCTTGGTGGGCACGATGAGGGACATAGGTCATACACTTCATTCTCGCTACATTTAGCTATAAGGAGGAAAATATTTAGGTACGTAAATAAAAACGGTTTTCACGTTTCGTAGGACCTATATTATCTCTAATCGATTCATTGATTTACAACTAATCTACATTATTCGATTTGTCGGTTTTCAATCTAAGCTTGCTCACAGTGTTAATTGCATTTGGTAGTTAGGCTGGGGTCTGATTCGCTAGTCATGAATGACATTTGTAATGGCTATGGAAAACACTTACAAGTCACGATGACCTTTAATATTATATGGCAAAAGATCATCACTGAAAACAGTTACAAACAAATATCCGGTATATAAAATCGGTTAAAACAAATAGAATTTTGACTGTTATTTATCTCTAATATACCTACATAAGTACCTATTGCAAGTAATATTAATTGTTTGGTAAAAATATAACTCCTTGATTGATTGAACTTACGACATTCTTCAAATGTAACACAGTCTCCTGACGGGTTTCTATAGTATCCCTCTTTACAACGACAGCTCGGTGTATTACAACCTGCCGTAGGTGAATTCTGACATAATATTAATCGGTCATCAATACCGCACTGTCTCGCTGGGCAGGAAGGTGGACATTGGTCATAATATTCGTGCGGCTTCGGGCAAATTTCGTTACCTAAAACAAAATCCATTATGAAGACAATCCATGAAACATATAAAACTACGTCAGTTTTTAAACCCATTATATGAGACCGGCACAAAAAGAGAAAACGAATCATCTATTTTCCGTCACATAAATTCGTGACTGAAATGTCAGTTACTACTATAAACGTCTCTTTTAAGCTCTGTTTTTTATTTTGCGTGTTTAAGAGAGACGTAACAACAAATGAGTTAAGTCTAGTAATCCAAATATTTAAAATTATAGTAAGTAATACTTACGTGAAAAAATGTTTAAATGTATATGGCAAAATCGAGTTTGTAAAATAGAGGGACTGATTTTTTATGAATTTGTAAAAACTATTGACAAAGACATTAAAAATTAATGATAACTTACTAGGGCATTCTGATTCAGGAACACATTCTCCAGCTGCAGTGCGCAAATAACCTGATTGACACACACAACCTGCAATACACCCGCCGGCCACAACGTCTATACACACTGCAGGCTTCGCCACCTGCGAACAGTTCCTCTTATCGCATCCAGCGTTAGCACAATCTGAATGGACCTCAAACGCACCTGGACATTGAGCTGGAAATTAACAATACTAGTAAAGCAATGGCTATTTGTGTTGTTATTCTTAATATCCATTTAGCTAACTATAATATTATACTATTTATCATTGTTCTTAAGTGTTGTTATGTCAAGCCTTATCTAAAAAAAAAAAACACAATTACTAGAAAACTTGATTTAAATCACTCCAACTGTTTGGCGATGCTCGCATATAGGAAAAATATTTTGTTTTAAATACAACTACTACGCCCCCTTTTTATTTACCAACATAATAATTTATCTAAGAACTCTCTGATGAATAAAAAAAAATATATTGTACCTGTCTATTCAAAGAATTCCAGCCGTTTTGGAGATAAAAAATTGTTGTTAACATTTTCCTCTTAAAAAAGCATGGACTATTTAAATAGCATTTCGTTTATTTAAATAGAAGCCTATTGAATTAAGGAGAAATAAAAAAAAAGTTGAAAAAAAACGTACGGCAATCCTCTGGAGCAACACAGATTCCGTTTGAGTCTCTTAAGTAGCCTTCTTTACAACGGCAGCTCGCTGTACAATCAGCTGGATTGGAAGGTCGCGTACAAGCTACTAAAGTTGGTACGACGCCGATACCGCACTGGTTATCCGGGCAATTAGTCGAGCATTTGTCAAGGTATTCGTTCGGATTGGGACAAACTTCATTGACTGAAACAAAATCAAAATCGATATTATGATATCCTGCATCACGCACTGTGAATAGTGATGAAGGGATTTGATAGATGCCTAGAATTCTATTTTTTTCCTTCTATTTGCAATATTGGATACGAAAGAAAACAAACAATTTTTTATTGATACAGTTTTTACAAAATCAGTATGTAGGTATAAATTGAACTTCTAAAAACAAAGTAGTCAAAAATAAATTACTTTTAACACAAGATTTTACTATGGTAAAAACACCACAAATTCCCATCTCGGCACCTTGCCATTTTACACACTTATAAATTATAATAAAAGCTTAGTGTAGGTCATTGGTAATTCATAAATATATTTTAGTAGCAAAGCAAGAATAAGTATAAAGTGATAGGTTGTATAATGGAATCAAATACTCACTTGGGCACTGATCAATTGGAACACATTTCCCAGCAGCCGTACGCAAATACCCGGACTTACAGTTACACCCTGGGATACATCCGTCTGGTGAAAATACATCTATGCATAGATCCGGTTGAGCCACTTGTGTACAATTCCACTTACCACATCCAGCGTTAGAACAACTTGAGTACACCTCATTTTCCTCACATGGACCTAAAAATATTAATTTATTTATACGTTTACCAAGAATGCAGTCGCTGCGGATTCTACTAAGAAAAAAAGCAATTACTTAGCCTAATAATAAATTCATGTCGCAAATTTATTTTAAATTGGTTCTAGCCCATTAACATTGAATAGAGACTTATTGCTTTTACGGCATAACAGCAGAATTTTTATAAAATTTATTTGGGATTATATGTAGAAAAGGAATTTATAGATTTATAGAAGGTATTTATAGTTTAAATTATAACATGCATTCGTAGTTTAAATTATAACACGAATATGGTAATCCTCAAAAAATAATTATAATAATTTTATACCAATACAATTACGGGAAGTAACACTGACTGAATGTATTATAATTTACAAATATAATTAAAATACTTACGTGGACACTTTTTCTCTGGAATACAATCACCATTTTCATTTCTTAGATACCCTTTGGCACACAAACATCCAGGTTTGCAAGTAGATCGATCAAATTTACAATTATTCATGTTTAAGTCTTTTTGTGAGCAGTTTTCTTTAGTACATGGACTATTAGCGCAATTTGACCGTACTTCGTTGGGACCACAGGCTGCAAAGAATACATTTATTCGTTATTTATATTTACATCCCAAATAGAAATTGTAACATAGTAGCTCTACAAGTTTTATGAATATATTTTCATTCTATCATTTTTTCTTTATGGTTTACAGATTCTAAAATAGGTATGTGGGTAATGTATTAGTATAATATATTAATTCAACATTTTAAAGCTTTGCGAAATTTATTTATTTCACGAAAGTCAACATAGCTCACGCTCATTAGTAAGTAACTATCATTCATGTTATATAATTATATACCTACGAGCTGTTGCCCGCAGCTTTGCTTGCGGAAATTAGTTTTGCGGTGATATTTACCCCTTTAAGGGTTGATTTAAGAAAATCGTTGAATAAGGTTCTTCATCCTTTTCAACCATACACCCAAACACGAATTTGAAAACTGCTAGCTTTAAAATTTGGTTAATTTTCATACAAACTTTCATCCCCTATTTCCCCCCCTTAAAGTGGGAATTTCCAAAAATCCGTTCTTAGTGCTCTCCTACACTCTAGAAGGAACCTCTGTGCCAAGTTTCATGCTTCTAGGTCTATCCGTTTAGGCTGTAGTGTGTCTGTCAGTCAATCAACATTTTTATTAAGTATGATGATGATGTATACATTTATATAATTTCGACACTTACGGCATTGCTCAGGCAGCACACATTTCTTTTTCTTTTCGTCATACACATAATCCGGACGACAATCACAACCGTTTAACCGGCAAAGTAGTATACATGGGACGTTTTTCCTCTTGTAGTTTGAACATTTTTTGCAGAAAGTTCCACAACCAGAATAAGCGTTTGGATCTCCTCCACAGGATGCTGTTTGATAAAACAATTGAACAATTTACTAAAGAGAATGGGGATCTTAAAACCTAGTTTAGTCGAGCGATATAATTACGTAGGAGGTTCAATTCCCATGGCAATACCGATGGCACTACCAGTAGTGTCACGAGGTAAAAAAAATTTTCCTGTGGCACTACTACCATCAACTTTGCATGCATAATATAAATGGGATGACACAAAGTACAATATTATGAAATTAAGCTGATCTAACGATGGAGACGGACGTTGGCGTTAGGAATTCTGCAAGTAAGCCACATCACCCCATCGAAATTGGACTTGTTTGATTCGCTGTGGCAAAAAAATATTTCTGGGTGACGTTCAGGGCTAGCTAATACAGTCAAGATTTCGGACCTTCTAAATACACTATAAAAATAATTCCATAAACCCCTCTGGATGTCAGATGTTTATGCTCGTGACTGTCGTGACCATACATAATATATTATTATATTTTTAATATAATTAACTTACGACATTCTCTGCTCTCTATGCATATTCCTTTGTTGTTCTTTACGTAACCACTTTGACAAATGCATTCAGGCTTTCCACATGTAACATTCTGAAGGTCAGTTTGAAAACATGGCAGTGGAAATCCAAGATCATTACATGTTTTTTCTCGACACACACGATTCGGGCATTCCTGGTATTCTTCATATTGCTTGCATACTTTAGCTAAAGGAATAATTAAAATACTTTGTACTCTGAACACATTTAATTTATAAATGATAACGTCGCGTAAAATTTATTTATAAAAATGTTTGTGTTTGTCTATAATCTTAAAAGAATACCACTCAAGCATGAAAAATAGTAATTTAAAGTCTAACTTAAAGGAACATTTAACGAATAAACTATGTAGTACTTACGACATTGCGTAGGCAGTACACATTTCTTTTTTGTTTCGTCATAGACAAAACCTTTACGGCATTCGCAACCGTTCACTCGACATATTCTCGGACACGCATAGTTTTTAGTACAGCGATTGCAAAATGTTCCACATCCCGACACTGCGTTTTCATCTCCCCCACATGATGCTTTTAGAAATAAACAAAGAAATATTATAATTTTATAACTATCCGACTAATTAATATTTTTTCTCTATACGATTACGCAATGTGTTTGTCATACAGCCGCTATTTTATAAAATTTTGATGTGGTTAGTATTATGACCCAAAAAGGAGGACTTAAGAGAGAAATGTTATTCTGCGTAAGTATGTAAGAATTTATCTGTTTATTGTATTGAGGACTAAATAATCCTTTGGTAATTTGCAATAAAAATTAAGTAAGTACTATGTAAATTAACAAAGCTTTCTCTTAAAGATGTTTTATTATTAAAAATCTACTATTATCTCAGGCATTAATTAGTTACAGAAACAGCTCAATATAAATTAGATTACTCACGGCAATCTGCCTTCGGTATGCATATTCCTGCATTGTTTCTTACGTATCCATCTACACAAATGCAACTTGGCCTTCCACATGCTGTGGAGTTTTGTGTCGACTGTTGACAGGCCAGAGGGAAGCCAAGGTCATCACAAGTCTTTTCACGACAAACCTTATTGGGACAGTCCGATAATTCTTCATTTGCCTTGCATTTTGGTTTAGCTGAATAAATAACATTTAATAAATAACATAGTTAGATATTTTTATGTCCAATGACAGAAGAGTAATATTAATTTGTGAAGTAAAACTCTCGACACATACTGCAAAATATATTCAGATATAAATTAAATTAATTAAAATTTTATAGCAAAACTCAATACATGCTCCGTGGTGCGCAGCCCAATATCGAAATTAGATATTCAACTCAAAAGATGCTTACAATACAAATAAATAAATATTATCCACGAAAAATCATAACAGAATGATAAAAGTGATTGGAGAGTGTTCTGAAACTGAATTTAAGACAAATTTTCAGTACATTTTTTTTTTAAACATTGAATCAAAAGCCAACACAAGGACTAACGCTTGTAGATCGCAATCGACACCCTCAAAAGGATCCGAATTCCATGGAGTTCTCATGCCCTCTGCCTTCTTAGGTTCTTTAACAACTTGTGTACGTTGAGAAGAAGAGATGCACAAAATGATTTGTCCTTATAATGAGATACACTCTCAGCGAAACTATTACCAACAATTCTGCGAGTAAGTATGACTTACGGCAATCTGTCTTTAGTATGCATACTCCTTTCTTGTTCTTTACAAATCCGTCTACACAAATGCAACCAGGTCTTCCACAATCTTTAATTTTTTTTTCCGTAAGACATGGTAGCCGAACACCTACATCATCACACGTCTTTTCCTGACACACTCTTTTGGGACAATCAGAAAATTCTTCATTGGCCTGACATTCAGCTAAAAATGAGATTTTAGATGTATTTTGTATTTTTGAGACAAGAAGAACAAGTTAAAAATATCTGAATAATTTTTTTAAATCATAATTTATGTCATTTTTATTTTAATGGAACTATTGAAAATACTTATTGGAAAAATAAATAGGACAAAGTTGGCAATAGTTTGATTTTACACGCTTTGACAGTGGTTGTTTTTTATTTACTAAGGAAATTTTCAGAATGTAAATTGTAAAAAGACATGCTCACATGGACACTCTGATATCGGTACACATTTGTTATTCGAGTCTCGCGCATATCCATGCTCACAATAGCACATTTCATTGCACACAAAGGTGTATATTGGACAGTGTGTATGGTTCTGTATACTCAGCATACTGCATATATTGTCGCATGCATTATCACAAGCAAAATATTCATGTGAAGCTTGGCATTTTTCTAAAAAAATATATAATTTTTATTCTTGCATTTCTTAGAGAAAAGATTTCCTGTTTGCTTATCATAAAGAAACGGTATTATTGACTCAACACTAAACGGCTGTAAGAAATATTTGGGAGCTATGGGGAGAATATTTTTTCGGCAATAGTTTGTTAAAATTATAACTGCAGACTCTCAATAAGCTTATAGAAATCTTTATTTTACAAACAACATACTTAAGTCAAAGGTAATTTAATTTTATATCAATTTCAATCTCTAAAATAATACGACCCTGTCAATAATAGAAGTACCTATTACTGCAGGTATATTTAAAGGATGCTTACTACAATTTTCTTCGGATATGCATTGATTAATTTTGTTTCTGTAAAATCCCGGTTTGCAACGGCATTCACCTCTACAGGGAACTTCGGGTGACAGTTGAGGACAACTCATCGCTATGTCTATGTATTCACATCTTTGATTGTCACAAAATGAAGAACAAGGTACGTAAATCTCATTAGAACCACAAGTTATATTAGAAGCTTCTGGAATAAAAGTCATCATTGAACCTCTTTACGAATCCGATTTATGATCACAGGTTTTAGTGAAAGAGACCTCATATTATCGATTAGTAATTTCTTATAGGTACAATAAACGACATTGAAGCGATTAAAGCCGATTTCTATTTAAGTTACTTGTTATTATGTTTAAGTTACTTGCACAAATTGTTACAAGGAACTATTTTAGGGTAAGCTGTGATAAGTAGTTTGCGTAAGGACATTATTTGACGATTGTTCAATTACTTGGTGAGAAAGTCTATTTTGCAATCTGTGCCGAAAGTAGATAGTATTACTTTAAATGATTTATTTGTGAGATTTAGATAAGCATTAGACTCTCTGTTCTTCAAGCCCGGCTATATAACCTAGAAGGCCCAAATGGTTTATTTAGTTTATCTTTAAAGGCTAGACCAAAACTATAAATCAAAGTGAATGTTTATTACTACTATTATTTCAATGTAATAGTTTCAGTCCAAAACAGTGCAGCAGATTTTTTACCATGTGCCTCTATCGAGTGACCAACGAAGCATGAACTCTGGCTTAAAAGTCTCGCCCTATAAAGCAAACAGAGTGGTAATTGATTATCTGCTACACAGTTGTTTGCACTTGATTCTTTTTACTTAATATGAAAAAAAAATTGAAAGAAATAGTTAACAAATCATCAACAATTTTATTGTCACTTACGACATTGTTCTTTTTTGACACATTCCCCTTTGTCGTTACTATAGAAACCTGCGGCACATCGACATGCAGGAGGCGGACAGTTAGGATCTCCAGGCTTGAGAGGTGCTCTGCATTTAAACGCTGCGTCCTTGGTTGCACAAGTCCTGGGAGGGCAGGTTGCGGGACATTCTTCGTAAACTTGATTAGGGCCACATTTCTGATCAGGTGCTGTGAATAATATATGACCCTGTACAATAATTGCAAACAACACCTTTACGCAAAGTGGGTCCTACAATAAGGCTAATAGTCGGTGCACTGAAAACGTACCTACCAACAGATGGACAATTAAATAACACTCGATATATTTAAGTTGAGGCATGAATCTTCGATTTAAAGTTATTGTTTTTTTGTCTACTATTCATGACTCATACTCATTAAAGACCCGCTAAAGAGGACAATTCTCTCCTCCAAACTGTGAAGGACTAGAACATACTCCTTCACGCTGCTTCAGTGTGGATTGGCGCGGGGATTAGTTACCAACACAAGAGTCAGAAATTGTATTACCGCCCAAGTGCGTCCGACGTGGCTTAACGACTTTTATTTAACGACAATAATCGGGGTCAACTACCTAACTTTCTCTCCAAAGCACGCAAACGGTTAAAAAAATTTGGTCAAGTGCGAGTCGGACTCGCGCATGAAGGGTTCCGTGTCATCATCGTCATATTTATAAATACTTCATTTTTTTAAATATTCAAGTTTTTATCTGTTTATTAACATCGAGAAAAAAATTGCTTAAAAATTATGTTTGTTGTAAGGGAGCCCCCCTTTAATATGTACTTTATTTTTTTTGATTATTTATTTTTAAAGGTAACATACAACTATATATTCTGTGAAAATTTTAAGCGTCTACCTGTTGTCGTTATTAATTTTGAGCAAAAAATACAACAAAATACACGTTTATTGTATGGGGACCCCCCTTAATAATTTCATTTTGTTTATTATTTGTTGTTATAGCGGAAACGGATATACATAATTTGTGAAAATTTCAGCTTTCTAGCCATCACCGACAGACAGACAGACAGCGGAGGCTTAGTAATAGGGTTCCGTTTTTACCTTTTAGGTACGGAAGCCTAAAAACATTAATTTTTATTTTGCCATCCATACACTTTCCGACTATGCCCGAAGTTCCTTAACTTCGTCGATCACAGAATCGATGCAAGCCATCGGGTTATGAGCGCTTCGTCTCTTATTCATACAAGTAAATAATTATAATTATAATACTGCATTGCATATTTTAGTTTAGTGTTTATTACACTCTGTGTAGTGTTCTATAGTATGGCAAACATGCAAATAAAGTGGAACTTACGACATTGTTCTTTTCGGACACATTCCCCTTTGTCGTTACTATAGTAGCCCTCGACACACCGACATCCAGGCGGTGGACAGTTAGGATCTCCAGGCTTGAGAGGCTCCTTGCATCTAAACGCTATGTCCTTGGTCGCACAAGTCCTTGGAGGACATGTCGCGGGACATTCTTCGTAAATCTGATTAGGGCCACATTTCTTTTTAGGTTCTGTGAACAATACGATCTTGTATTATAATTTTGTAAGTAGCACCTTTCCACAATGTGAGTTTTTTAGTAAGGCTAATAGTCTATAGGTTTATATTGACGAATTAATCTTAGATTTGAAATTACTCTCTTCAAGTTTTTATTTCATACAGATGAGGCCTTTTATTTTGTAAAGAGTAAATAATTATGAAGTTTTTGTAGTTGTGGATTTATTAATTATATGAGTTTACGAATTACAAATTGGTTTTGGTTTTCTTGTAAATTATTATTTTTTTGTTTAAATTTTTGTCATCTCGGAAGCAAAAAAGGGACAAATTTCATAATAATACGCCTTTGTCGAAGTTGTGTGTTCTGAAATAATTTCTAAAGTAATTATGAGTCATAATCTTGATTAAATGTCTGTTAAATGTACTAAATGTACTAATGTATTGAATTTAACAAGGGCTATACACGCAATAACTTGAAGTTTGGCGTTAATCCGGTATTCCAGTTTAAATAATATAGCTCTGTTAATATTACCCACTGAGTTTGAAAAACACCATTAAAATTAAATAAAAACAATAGACATCACACCATCTACATCCATCATCCTTACTTTTATTTTACATGTTATTTGTGGAAAGCATATTTTAAAGTTTTTTTTTTGAAAACTTACCACATTTACTACAAGTTTTTGAGGTTGGATCTACAAATAAAAAAGGAAAGTTGATAATATTTAGCAATCAAAGTTTAGTGAACTGGCCAGCACAATGTGAACTAACTGATAATTATATTATTATATTTTTAATATTTTTGAAATTATTTATTACCTGATAATACCGAACTCAAATTAGCCACGAAGACTAATAAAATAATTAACCTTATCATCGTGTACAAATGCCTTTTGTGGTTCGATTCAAACCTAGAACACCTTTTATATTGTGCTTGTATGCATCTGTATAAACATACTTTGGCATTGCAAATATTTGATTTTTATAATAATAGTATTTATTACACAATAAGTTATTGTTTTATAGATGATGACGCAAATATAAAACTATTCTGTTTATAATTTCAATAGCATTTTTTAAAGTGGTAGTTATTAATTAAGTAGGTACAAAAAGGCTTAATTATGACCAAACGTTTTACTTTTCAGTCTAAGTGATGAAGTCTGGAATTTATATATTTTTTATTTTTATCATACCAAAAAATATTTTAAGTAAAATTTTGTCAAAACGAAACCTTATGGGTTATTCTGCCAAGTTATAAGATCTCGTGTAGAGCCAAGCTTCTTACGAGTATATGCCCTAATTCTACAAGCTTACCTTATGCGCCTTGGCCGTTAACTATTGTTTAACATAATATTAATGAACAGATTTATCGTTTTATCAGAACAATTTTATCGTTTACCAAGGCGAAACGGTTTAAAATATATTTATGTCATTTATTATTACTCGGAATCT
>LGAG01000427.1:242992-257887 GCA_001278395.1 Lerema accius | reverse complement strand
CGAGACCTTATTGCTTATTCTACCAATGTTATGAGATCTCGTGTAGAGCCAAGCAGCTTCTTACGAGTATCATATATTATATGCCCTAACTCTACAAGCCCTTACTTCGCAAATTACACCTCACCTTTATGTGCCTTGGCCATTAACTATTGTTCAACATAACAGTAATGAACAGTTCATATATTTTCTACTTTATCAACCAAGGCAAAACGGCTAAAAATATATAAATGAATAAAAAACAATTATGTAATTTATTTTTAATTAATCATTAAAATTTGCAGAAGTCTCATACAAAGTTCCAATCCCTAGTTTAAGGGAAAGACGGGTAAAAGCTTTAAGTTTTAGGATTGTACTGTTGTTATGTACTAAAACTACCTTACCTACGTGTTGTATTTTATCTTTCAGTAAGTTCCCTAAAACTTTTGATGATCATTATCGAGTAAGTCAGAGACGAAATTGAGTACGTAGTGTCTTTGCGCTTCGCTTGGCATTGTCTTGCCCAGATTATTACTACGGTATTTTTAAAACTTGAAAATGGATTTTCCTATGAATGCCTTTCATATAAGTACTTTACTTAAGATGAAAAAGAATATTTTGCGTGTTTGGAGAGAAACAGAATAGGTAATTTGAATCTGCACTGCGTAAGACGAACCTTAGAAAAAATAATGAATAGCGGTTGGAATGCGAGCTCTCATACTAATCACCATTACATAGATACTTGTCTAATGTTGCGCCGTGAGTTTTTCAGAAATTTTGCACGGCCAAGAATTTGTTAATATTATATGAGTCATTAACTATAATAATTAAAATCCGTATCACCAAAATGAAAAAAAGTTAACTGTCTAGTCACTTTTTATAAGGGTTCTATGGAAGATTTAAAACCTTATAGTTTTGCCAATATAAACCTGTAATTTGGTATGATAGGATGTATTGTATTCATTACGTAGATAGGCTGGTAAATTAGGTATAATCTCGGATTTTTAATGGATATTTTAAGTGAGATGATTGAAACGAAAAGACGGTATTTTCACGGCCGTCACATCGTTTGGAATATTGTAGGCTAGTTTGTTAAAAAATACTGAATCTCGTAAGACGATTTCTTGCATTTAGGGACTTAATTGGAAATTATTGAATTTTAAATTGCTTACTTATGTTTGCGTTGGTTGATTATGTGTTAATACATACATAAACAAGTGTAGTATTGTATAATGAATTTAAATGAAAAAATATTACGGAAATTCTAATGAGGTTAGTTAACTAAGCAACTACGGAATTTATTGCATAATTAGAATGTTTAAATTTTGCAGTAAGAGAGGACACCTGTTCTGCTTAGAGGTGTCAAAATATGTATGTTATAAGTGGTACTTACTCCATTGTAAACTAAACTTATGTATATCGACATATCTTATTAAATATTTATAATATCCAAAAAAATATATACAAGTTACCCCATTTCCCTATTCTGCTGCCCATCTCTACCCGCACCCTTGGATATTAGTTGCCTCATTGAGGAACTGATGGCTTTGCCTCTTATTAGTCTAAGCACACACTAGGTAGCCAAGCTGAGGCAGCCAAAATATGGATTTCTTGGCTGCCTGTGTGCGCAGGTTCCCATACAAAGTCATGTTTGCAAGGCTGCCTAGTAGGTACATGCCTACAGTTATACTTATATATTTTATACCATAACGACAACTATGGTATGATCATGTCTATCCAACTATATTTTGCATGAATGTGATTATCAGTAACCTTACTCCACCTTAAGTAACCACTGTGTCGGTAATACAATTGCGCGTGTTAATATGTATAATGATGCGAGTGCAATGTAAAGATCTTTAAAGCGTGCCAACCTTCACTCATGCCAATTTTTAACAGAAAATCCTATAAGTAATGTGTGCTAAGAATACACTAGATATAATAGGGTGAGAGTGGAAGAAAATGAAAGCATAGTGCAAACTAGGCCTAATTTTATTTCAAGCATAAAACATAATGGTTATTAAAAATAAATAACATTACACATTCATTTCCTGTTTCGTGAGTACCAATGATAATACAGATACACATTTACCGCAAACAAAAACTATAATTCCTCAGTAAAATTTTAGACTTGCTGGGAGTCGAACCCAAGACCCATTGAACGGTGGTCGGAAATGGTAGCTATTGCGCCATATGGGTCAGTGGAAAAAATATGACCATAGTTGTATTTTTGTATTTATTATGATCTATTTTATGTAGTTTACATACATAGATGCTAATTTTAGATTTTATATTATGTATGTATACTTTATAAAAAAAGCAAGTTACTATTTACACGAAAGTTACTTTTTGATTATCTGGATACCACCTTCTCCTTACTATAGCCGAGCAGATTATCATTCCAGTGCTAAAACATAACTTCATGAGTGCAAAAGAAAAATAAAATTTGATAAAATATACATATTCTTTATTTAAATATATAAAACAAAACAAAAATTAATATAAGTTTAGGTACCATTTTGTATTATAAAAACAAATAATAGATTAAACGATACCACATGTCTACCAAACATACTATAACATAAATGTATCTTAATTTTGAACAAAAATAAACGTGGCTGAATCAATAGTTAATATATAAGTACATAAAAAAGATTCAAAATAAAATTAATGATTTTGTTATCATTGTTTATTAAAGTTTGGTAAACTTGGTCCTTTTCAGATTTATTCATCGTAAACGGCTGTAAAAATACAATAAAATTATTAAATTTTTAAAATTCATAAATGAGTAACACTTACAATGCCTTTATAAGTGTTCCAACTATCATTCACCCAAAATAATTAGACAAACAATGTTATAAATTCGAAAGCACGTGCAACTGTGACGTCACGTAAAATTTTAAATTTTTTATAATGTTAAATTATGAAATTAAGCAATATGAAATTGATGAAGACTGTAAAAACTGCAAGGGATAAAAAATAGTATACTTCCAAAGATTTCATTTCTTGGAATAGGTTCCTATGTACTTTTACGAGTTGGTACTACAGTATAGGGCTGGTAACTAAATGATTGCACATTTTACTAAGAGTTAGAATTAAACAATTAATAGAGACAAAAAAGTCGAAACGAAAGACGAAATATGACCTATAAGGGAAACTGATTTTACCCTGTCTTTAAAATATTATTAAAACTAACAATACAAGTAAGTTTTTTCTGCATTTTTTTAGTATACGATCTTACTTAGTTACCAACCCAACACTTTGTACGGACATAAATACCTAGGTATGGGACGACAATGTTATGTTGCTTACGAATATAGTCTAACCGAACCTAATTACTTACGTTCGTTTGGCGGACATTCGTCTATTGCAACACAAACTCCATTATTATCTTTTAAGTAGCCATCAGCACACACACATCCAGGCTTACAACTAGCTGGATTTGGTTTGCATTGCAAGTTCAGATCTTTATCTGCGCAGTTTCTTATGCATGGACTATTGGCGCAATCCGAAAGAACTTCGTTACGACCACATTGCTTCGCTAGAAAGGAAACCAATGTTTTTGTTTTTATAATACACATTAATTTTTTTTTCTACGCTTTTAAAAAATAAAACGGCTTTTAATATGTTAGACATAACAAAGGTATAAGAATCTGTTATCGTAAAGAAAGGGACTATCATTGAATAATGTCAGATTTCTATTATTATTTTTTCTCTCGGTATTGTTTATATTTATATATCATTAATTTAATAATTACCAGCCATGAAATGTTCATAATCATGTATTATCTATCTCCTATACTATGTTTACATTTATATTCAAAGTCGTATTGATATAAAAGAAGTTACTTACGACAGTTTTCTGGTAGTACGCATTTCTTATTTTTGGAATCATATACATAGTTAGGGCGACAACCACATCCATTTGTACTACAAACGTCGGGACAAGCTCTTCCTTCGTCTTTGTAGTTATCACATGTTATGCAAAATGTACCACAACCAGACTGGGCGTTTGGATCTCCACCACAGGATGCTGTTTCAAATTAGGTACAACAATTTTATTGAAAAGAAAAATGAGCGGCATTTTATAGAAAAAAAAATGCGACTGGTAAAGATTTTTTGGTGAGAAGAAGGGCATAGTAAAAAAGTTAAACAATATAGCCTATACTATTCCTATAATGAAGACGAATCCGATGAAACCTCAAATTTTGAAATCCGTCATGTCGTTTGTGCTGTAAGGAATGCCAAAAGAATGGCCATAAACACATACCTTCAGAAAACATAACTCTTCTTCTATTGCAGTTGGTTAAAAACAAGATTGATTATTACGAACGCAAAAGTACCTATATAATTTGAACAACCTTTTCATAGTCATGACATTGCAATAGAGTGAATTAGGATAATGGCCAATAATAAAATGATAAGGAATGTGTTGCTTGAAGTGTTATACAAAGTACTTACGGCAATTATTGCTATCAACGCATACACCATCTTTGTTCTTTAAAAAGCCAGCTTTACAAATGCAAGCAGGTTTTCCACAGCCGGTGTTATTTCTGGGTAATTGATCGCACGCTAATGGATAACCAAGTTCGCTACACTCCTTTGCTCGACATACTTTGTTAGGACAATCCGAAAACTCTTCGTTTTTGCCACAAATTGCTAAAAATAATCCAGTCTTAATAAGGTTATAAAGAATCTAAAAGGAACGTAAAATATAAATCAAATAGTAAACATTGTGTGGACCGCTACTAAGCACGGGTTTCTCCTCATAAATGAGGAGTCCTAAAGCATAATTATTCTTTATCACTGACTCAGTAAAATCCAAGTATCACAAAAGTATATATCGCCCAAGACTGACGAAAGAACACTAAATAAATTTTACCACCAGCGGTCACCCATCGCGGTCGGTAAGCGGTCATCTGCTTTCTAACTGCACCACATCTTGGTTAGCCATATCCATCAATGAAAGTCGAAGCAAGGTGCCGACTATGAGCGCTTCAATTTTTTATTAGTTTCTAGTAACTCTTGGAGTTAGTAATGGATATAGGTATCGGTTAATTATTTTATTTTCGTTGATTAAAAATAAAGTTTTATGGTTTGTACTCACGATTCTTAGGGGGACACTTATCTATTGGAACACAGACGCCATTACTATCTTTTAAATAACCATCAGCACACACACACCCAGGTTTGCATCCACTTATAGGTACACGGAACTTGCATTGGATGCGCAAGTCTTTAGTAGCGCAAGTTTTTAAGCACGGACTATTGGCGCATTCAAAAACAACTTGGTTTGGACCACATTGCAGTGCTAGAAAAAAATGTTCAACATTCATTTTATACAATTAAATCACTTCCATTAAATCACATTAAATCATTAAATAACATGAAATCTTTAAATTTTTGACGTCATTATGACCTCTGATACAAAAATATTTGGGTGTTATAACTTACTTCAAATTGTGTTTACGTAAAATATACTTACGACAGTTTTGTGGAAGCACGCATTTCTTGGTTTTGGAGTCATAGACGTAGTCTGGACGGCATTCACAACCATTGAGTATGCAGGATGCGGGGCAAGCTCTAGCTTTATTTTTGTAGTTGTTACAACGGGTGCAGAAAGACCCACAACCAGGTTCGGCATTTGGATCCCCACCACAAGATGCTGTTGGGAATAAATAAATAAGGTTTAAATTGTATAAAAAAATTCAATTGTTTTCAATTAAATCTTTCTTTTTCATTGTTTGTTTAATGAAGACGGAAAAACCTGCTAAGTGGAACAAATGTTTTGTCACTGTGAAACCGTTGTCATAGAAGAAGTTGGGCGTCTCATCAAAGTAAAGCTACTCTCAAGACATTAACTTCTTAAATGGTAAAATAAACCATTCTTAGATTATTTTCGCCCTGTGATTTGTTTGGTGATAAACCACTAATGATTTGGTGGTTTTCGTGGCTATTACCTTAGAAATTTAACTGTATAATAAGGTAGAAATTTAATTCTTACGGCATTCTGTAGTGGGTATACATTTTCCATCCTTGTTTTTTACAAAACCAGCTTGACAAATACAAACAGGCTCATCATAATCAGGGCTTTCGGTCCCATTACTATTCAATTGTAAACATTTTAGTGGATATCCAAGATCGTCACAAGTCATCGGCCGGCATACCTTGTCTGGGTTCTTTGAATATTCTTCATTTTCTTGACATTCCGCTAAAATAATAGTTATTTGAGAAAACTAGACACAAATTATGACATAATAATTATTTTATTTATTTAGTTCAGCGTCGCATGGACCCTAAATATTTTTATTTAGGACCCCTTTTTAAAAATAATGCAGGCACACACGAGTTTGAGTTATGGTATATAGTTTCCATAGAGCAGTTCAGAAAGCTAATTTTATCTATATTTTGTGACATAATACTCGTAACCTAATTAGAAAAATAAAACAAAAGGCACAATGCCATAATATAGCGATTGATACACAGACACTTAACAAACATAATCGCAGGCCTCGTTGACAGACATTAGACGTTGACACGTCAGGGATTTCGAACGAATCTAGAGTCTATAAATGTAGAAAATGAATTTTAGTCTAATTTCGACTACAGACCGGCCCTCTAAAATCATTATAATATTAATACGCTAAAGCTAATAGATGTTTGCTACCCTTTAAAAAAGTGTTTACAATTTACGCCCCGTAAATTATATGATAATATCATTTAAAAGATAATTGCTTGCTCTACCGGCATCAACAAGTAAAAAATTTATGAATCATAAATGTTTTTTATAGATTAATCACAGACATATAGACAAAATTGCTCTTAAGCGGGGCTGAACTCTGGTCGCGTGGATATCAAGTACGATATCCACATAAACAAAAAATATTTTAAATTAATTTCCAATAGCGTGTTATAATTGTAATTATAATATTACATTTCAGTAAAAATATCTTAATTTAATTTATTGTAGTAATTTTATTATTGTGGTGTAACGGATTCAAAACTGGTATCACTAGTAATATTTAATTATGTAAGTAACACTTACGTGGACACTGAGAGATTGGTACACATTTATTGTCTGCGTCGCGTGCGTATCCCTTCAGGCAGTAGCACCTAGGATTGCACTGGATGTTGAGAATTGGACAATTAGTGTGGTTTTGTCTACTCAGTTTGTCACACTCGTTATCGCATTCATTGTCGCATGCAAAGTATTCGAATTCACCTGGACACTGTTCTAAAACAATTTTATTGCCATTAACTTGGAGATTTTTATTTAAGTATATGGTTGTTCGGTTATCGTTGAGTCTTGTCGTAAAGTCAATATTAGATTTGAAAAAATTAGCAAAAATATATAGAAAAAAAATTAGATATACGATTTTTTATATTTATTTGTTTTCACAAAAATTTAATTTTAAAAAGTTATTACATTATGTACATTAGTCGATCAACGATGGGTACAACTATACAGAACCTAGGGTTTATTAATTTATTTGAATCCATCAAAAGTCAGAAATATTACCTTGAAGATGATAATGAATGTAGGTACAACAATTTTTTTTCTTCTTCTAGAAATACATTTAGTTGAAATAAATAAGGTTGGTTAGAGAATATAAAACTTACTACATTGTGCTTCAGAAATACATTGTCCAATTTTGTTTCTGTAATATCCATCTTTACACCGGCATTCTGCTTTACAGGGATAATCAACAGGAATTAAGGGACAATTGAATTTTTTACCAATGTTTTCACAAGACTGATTAGCACAGCTTGGTACGGGGCATGGGAGATAGATTTCGTTTTCACCGCAATTTAGTGTTGCTGTAAAATAAAAATGCTTATCTATACTTTTAAATAGTTTTTAGATTTATCATATTTTTATTGAAGTTCAAAGATCTTATTCGTACTAGAATTATAAGCTTACAATTCTTACTGCATTCTTCTAAAGTAACACATTCTCCTTGATCATTGCTATAGTAACCGTTAGCGCATCGACATTTAGGAGCTGGGCAGTTGGGGTCACCAAGGCTGGGAGGTGGAAAGCAAGGAGGCTCTATGCCCTTTGACGCACAAGTTCTGGGAGGGCACGATACTGGGCATAGATCGTAGACTTGATTTTTTCCACATTGCTCTGTTAAAACAAGTATAGAGGATAAATATTAATAGAATAAATATTAAGTTAGTCATAATTATTATGAAAGGGAATTCTATACCTAAGTTAAAATATTTTAATGGATTTAAATTAAAGTTACTTTCTTAAATCTCACTATTCCGGTAGTAACACGATTCTTTAAATTATGATAATCTGTTTTTATAGGAAGCAATACTTACTACACTCTTGTTTAGAAATACATTGACCGATGTTGTTTCTGTAGTATCCATCTTTACATCGGCATTCTCCTTTACAGGGAGAATTGGGAGGATATATCGGGCATGGCACTACTTTGCCAATGTTTTCACATTTATCATTACCACAAGTTGGTTGAGCGCATGGGACATAATACTCGTTTACATTGCATTTTGTCGTTGCTGCAAAAATAAAAATAATTATTTATGTATCGTTCTAACAAACGGACCTTTTATAATATTTTGTAGATGTTCGTTTTGTACTCACATATTATTCTGTGTTATGGTACTTTTAAAGGTGTTAATTATCATGAGTAAAATTAAAATCAACACAGCTTTGGACCTCCTTCTGTATTCCGTTTTTAAAACATGAAAATTGTTTGTACTACTTATATCATTAAATTGGTGACAATCAAATAAAAATGTTGTAATACTTACGGCATTCTTCTTTAGTAACACATTCTCCTTGATCATTACTATAGTAGCCATCAGCACATCGACATTTAGGAGCTGGGCAGTTGGGGTCACCAAGGCTGGGAGGTGGAAGGCAAGGAGGCTCTATGTCCTTTGACGCACAAGTTCTGGGAGGGCACGATACTGGGCATAGATCGTAGACTTGATTTTTTCCACATTGCTCTGTTAAAAAAAAAAGAGTTAAGTATTAAGTGATACTAATAGAAACCGGTAACTATTTATTTAATTGTTTTATGTATGACAACTGCACCTGTCATTTTTGGAAGTAAAAAAGGTGTAATTAAACGTCGTATTGTTGCATCTTATTTTCGTGTTTTACAAAATAATATAATATTTTCAATACTTTCAAAACGACTTACTTTCGGAAAGACGCGCAAAATGTTAAAATTATGTTTACTTTCTCTTAAGAAATATTAAAATGCATAGTTATGATTCATAATAAGTAAAAAGAATTGCTTTTAATTAACCTTTGTAAATAATGTGAGTGGACTTTAGAGTGTTAAGAAGATGGACGCTGATTGATTTCAATTATAACTGTGTGATATTATATGGTTTCGCAAACGGTAATAGAAATGTGTTAAAATTAAATTTTAATGTAAATACCATGTTTTCGATAAAGACGTTCAAAGAGAAAATACTTACTACATTCTGACTCAGATATACATTGGCCAATTTTGTTTCTGTAATATCCTGGTTTACAACGACATTCAGCTTTGCAAGGATAATTAGCAGGAATTGCGGGGCAACTAAATTGTTTGCCTATGTTTTCACAAATCTGTTTAGCGCAAGTTGGTACCGGACAAGGGACATAGATCTCATTAACGCCGCATTTTTCTGTTGCTGAAAATTAGGACATCATTTTAGCGCCACTAATAGTTTTAGTGTCAATTTTATGAGCGTAATATTATGATATAAAAGCAGTGTTGCCAACATTAAAGTAAAATGTAAAATTCAAACTATTTGCGATAAGAGAAGATATATTATTGGAAAAGAATTGATCGATAAGGTATGAGTCACGATGACAAAGAATTGTTAACGGGTTGTATTTTTACCGTTCGTGCATGGTGTTCCCGTTGCAGAGGATGCTGCAACAGCAGAGGCCTTTGCTGATCCAGACGATGATGCTTTTGCATTAGATGACGCCGATGCTGTAGATGATCCTATCGCAGAAGCTGAACTTGAAGCGAAGGCCTCTGCTTCTTCATTACTTGGTGCTTTTTTTGGATGTACTGGTGAATCTGTAGAGTAATATGAAGTCAATATACTAGGTACTTGATAAAGATTTTACTATTTGTAATTTCTTTCATTTTTTTGAAAAAAAAAAAATTTAATACCTGATAAAACATGTTTTAAATTTATTACGACAAATAACAAGATAAATAACTTTAACATCGTAGAGACAAATACCTTTTGAAATTGGATATGGGCTCTCAACGCCTTTTATATGGTAATGAATTATAGGTAGACTTAACCCACCTGTGCAAGCATTGTGGCGATATAATTATTTCTTTTTATATAATTTTGTTATTGTTACTTTAGTGTGTTTAAACATGACGTCATTGATACAGGCACGTGAATGTCAAGAATGATACAAAATCGTGAGTCGATATAAAAATAAAGACCATAAAATATCAAATTTTTATTAGCAATTTTTTAATTTTAATTTGAGACAGTTTCGTTTCATTTTCTATTTCGTTTAAGATATGTTTCGAGTTATATAACGAACTTTTTGTGTAAAAACGGAGCATTACGTAATAAATTAAGTGACGTAACTGCTTACAAAAATTAGGTACCTACTTAAAGTGTTTACATAATCTTTCTTTGCAGTTTTCGCGAGTCTTTATTTATTACGGATAAGTTGAAAAATTGGGCAGATTTAGATTACAAGAAATAATATGTTTATTGTAGACGAGTTGAGTCCTTCGTAAACGAAAAAAATAATCCAGAATACATTGCATGTGTTCTTTAATGAATAAAAGAACCAAATTGGGAGCTTTACGTGGTTTCACGCCAAGTCCGCTTTACCATAATAATATCTACTTCTTTTTACCCGACAGTGTAAGGAGGGTAATGTTCATTTAGGGTATGGAATTCAATAAACCTATTCTTCTTTAATTTGTCTCGATTGTGAGGTACTTAAAATAGTCCCTCAATCTTCAGCAGTGGGTGTTTTTTTATTTTCTAATTATGATTACTAGTTTGTATATGACATCATTGAATGCAGATACTAAACACAATGTATAAATATTGGACATAGTATACTTGACATAGTAAATTTGAAGTTAGCAGTAAAGATAAACAGGGAAATGAACAGTGCCATGTGAAATCCCACACAGAACCCAACTTCCGTCGTCGTAAACAGCGGCTAAATGTCTTTTTTTAGTAATGAATTTTATAAGTTTAAATAGGTACCACCTAAAACGAATATAGATTATTTATAAAACACTGTAGATAAAAATCTGGAAAATGGATGAAAGAAATTAAAGGAACGTAGTCTTGAATAACATTTGTTAGGATGAAAGACCATCAGGTAGATGATTTCTTGAATACTTGGAACAATAGTTTTAACAGATGTATAATGTATAATTACATTTTGGTTTACCGTCGAGATAATTACTAACCCAGAATGTAAATGAATTTTATTTCAATAAGTTACGTGACTATTGGTCGATTGATAAACTTTTCGCTGTAGGTACCTACAAAATTTATGACCAGATGCTATCATTACTTTCCAAATCATTTGTATTTAGTTAAATGTATACAAAAGTCATGCTCAGTTTTATTTGATAGGTAGGTAATAAACGTTAATTTTGTTTTACTTAGGTAAATAAAGCAAGTTCGTAGCGAATGTTGTACATCTGCTAGTGGCATTTGGATTGCGTGACTAGCTCGAATCACGGGAATAGGGCGATACGGCGTCTAAAGTGCAAGCAAATTAACTAATTTATAGTAAAGTTTAACTTGCTCACCTAAATACGCATGCCTCACACTTCAATAAATAGAGCGTATCTATTTCGAAGTCTATTTATAGGCATTGGAGCATAGGGAATTATTATCATTAACCATTACATTATAAATAGTTTACTTTGCCGTTATTTTTTACATACTATTTATATGCCAATTATCGTCATCACAACCCCCTGTTAGTCTCGGGTCTTCACTCCTTAAGAAAAGTACAGTACAGACCACTAATACCAATACTTGTTACATTTATCCATGTTCAACAAATAATCGTTGATTAATCATCTGCAAATAGTCACATGAGTACTTTAACCTGTTATTATTTAATTGATTCTTTAAATGAAAATCGGATATTTTTCCCAATGCAAAGATGTCGTTACCGTCATCGGGAAGCCCCCGAGAGTAAATTACAAGGAAAATATTACCGTCGATGTAAGTATGTACACATTATCAATACAAATAGATACGCGAGTTAGTGCCTAAATGTCAAAAGTTCTTATGCAAACCATCGCCATGTCTGTAAGCATCATAGCTTATAGAGACCTACTCAATTCCCGCTGACTATTTAAAATGCTGTTGGCCTTAAGCAATTTAAATTCGATTTATTATTTATTAATAGATTCACACAAGACTATGTAAGTATGCTACAATTCCGAAGGTCATTTATCACTCAATCTATCAAACTATGAATGCGGCGAACTCACTTTAAGGAAAATCTTCATATAATTATGACGATAGCGGAAGCAATTTAGTCTGGTTACTACAAAGTGACATCACTATTAAAGTATCGGGGTTTACCGTTGAATGTCGTGTGTCTTATACTCGGAGATTTTACATTAGTCTTATTAATAATATTATAATAGTGATGGATAATAGGAAATCTAAATGATAAAGAAATGTAAAATAGTTCTTTAGATTGTTTTATTAAACAGTTATTTAACTAAGTGAATCTTAGATAAGTGAGAACAGTGGAGTGTGTTAAAAATTTTAGAACACATTATTTTGGCTAATTACAAATAGTAAGATACACCAAGTTTAGTCCATGAAGAGAACGATTGAATAAATTAAATGTTAGCCTATCCTGTGGTTCATTTGAGTAATATAAAATAGTTCAGAAGCCACAAGTGAATGTTTTCTGTTTACAAATCAGTGTTACAAACGTTTTAATTTAATTAGTGTCCCGTATAATGTCAGTTATTGACTCTTATAAAATATTCAACGAGGAGTCGTTTATCAGTTGTTTTATAATTGAGATACAGACCTTAAAGAGTTTAAAATTCATCGTCCGGAACGAATAAAAATAGCATAATAATAATATAAACCATACCTGCTATCACCGTGTCTCTCCAATATATTGTAAAAAACAAAATAAATAACTTTAACATTGTTAACAATTCATATGCACTGTGTTTTTATCAAGACCATAACCTCTTTTATAGTAATCGTGGGCATGTTTCAGGTTAATACCGATGATATTGTAGTCGTTAATAAGGAAAGTTTAATGTATAGCGATAGTAGGTAGGTATCATTTAGTCTCTGAATTATGCAATTGTCTCAATCAAGTTTCCTTTATTTTTATAATGTAGGAATCGCTGCAAAATTAATGGAAGAAATTATATAAATAAAATATTTTTTTACTTTTTTCATTTAAGACATTCCAATAAATACGTTGCATATTGGTTTTACTATCTATTATACTAAATATTGTGATGGAATAAAATGAATATGGCTAGCTTAAAATTGATTAGTCGTTTGTGTTGAAATTTTATAGCCTGACACAATACATAAATCAGGTACTTAGATCAATGTCTTGGTCAATAATAAGTAATATTGTATGTCACGATTTGACACTTATAACGGACCATTAAGATACTTTTATTGTTTGAAAATATAATTTGACTTGATAGCGTGTTTAAAGAATTTATTTACGAAATAAATTTCAAACAGACTGAGTTATCATAGTCGATATTCTAATTTGATTAAGCAAGCGAACGTGAACAATTAGCCTTATTTAAGAAGTAATTAATTATAACAATTATTGTAACTATTTACACTTTCGCCACCGATTAACTTTTGTTTACGTATAGACAAATTTAACTGTTTTCGTATTTTATATAAAGTATAAAATGAATAATGCAAAAATCCATAACGTATTTGCGTTATACGTTTTCTATACTTCTTAATTAAGTATATTATGAAGATATTTTAATCTTATTTTAATCTTTTGTTATCTTTTAATCGGTTTATCCTGAGTCATATTCAGCTAATTTAGACCTTTATTTAAAAGAAATTATATAGGAGATTTTAAAAACAATAAACAAAATGTGATTATTTGTGACTTTAATTTTATTTATGTTCAAGTTTAAATAAAATAAGGTACAAAGAATATGATTTTATTTCTAGTTTATTAAGAAGTGTAATTTTGCTAAGGTCTGATTGTTGGTGTTTTGACTATAGATCTGTTATGAATATGCGGTATAATGTAGGATGAATATTATTGAATCTAGAATATAGAAAGCTGCTTTTATCTCCATTTAGACTAGAGAGCCACCCAAGTAAACTATGAGTTTATAAAAAAAATGAAAAAAGAGATAAACAATTAAAAAAGCTATTAAAAACTGTCGTCCCTATGTAGATTAAATTTATGATCATAGTTTATTACGGAACATCTGTCAGGTAATTTATCTGAAAGTTTTACCTCTATGAATATTTTTGGGCGAGTTTTATTAAAAAGCATTAATAAAAAATACCGTCTATTATTATATTTTGATTAACTGCTAATCGCTAATTCGGTAATCTAAAAATTCTGTCAAAATCAGTATGATATAAAAAGGTTTCTATCTGAAATGACGTAAAGATAATCTTTTAGAAGTAACAGTAGATAGGAAATAAAATTTTCTTAGTTAAATAGGATAGGGGATATTAGGCTTATATCCCTACAGGCTGGTTAATTTTCATACAAACTTTCGACTCTTATTTCCCCCCCTCAAAATGTGAATTTCCAAAAATCCGTTTTTAATGCTCCCCTACACTTTATAAGGAACCACTGTGCCAAGTTTCATGCTTCCAGGTCTACCCGTTTAGGCTGGAGCGTGTCTGTCAGTCAGTTAACATTTTTATTAAGTACGAGCTGTTGCCCGC
>LGAG01000427.1:224769-241400 GCA_001278395.1 Lerema accius | reverse complement strand
TTAAGTACACGTGCAACAACAACGCGACATCGATACCGCGAAATGTCGCTAACAGTATCTGCGTGTGGTGTGAATAAGATTGTTGTTATGCTCGTTGCGAATAAAAATATGTATTTGCAATTTGGACGCGTGAAAAGACACCTAATCCTGCTCATTAGCGTATTGACTCATTTATGCGTTGTTGTTGTGTTGAGAATGGGTATTTTGCCAAAATAGTTCATAAGTCTGCTTGTTCTTAATTAGCTTCGTTGAAAGGACGTTAAAGAAAACTGTATACCTAATTGCATGCGTCCTATGAATGCCAAAGATGTTTGAAGTCTCATTAATCTCTATTTACCTTTTATCTTAGGTATAATGGTGGAGATCCAAGTAGTGAAATAGCAGCCATCTTTGCTGCAAGTAGGTCATAATTATAACCAAATCATAATATACCTACAAATAAATAAGTATACGGATTATGATCATGATAATCATACATACATTCAGGTAATTGTTGTAGTTAAAGCACAAAGCATTAGGGCAAACTGTTCGAATACCCGTTGAATACGTAGGAACTGAATAAATAATGACATTATTTCAAGCGCGTCGCAAGTAAAAAGAAATTTGTATGCACATGCAAATAGTAGCGTAACTAAGCAGTAAACTGTAATCATGAGAATTAATTTAACAATTGCAGATGTGGAATTCTGCAACATTCCACGGTGAACTGTCTGCCGTCTCTACATATGTAAATTACATCCTATCTTCTTGTGCGATTGTAGCTTTGTGGTAATTGGAAAATTGCTTCCATTTTCACACAAATCTGACGAGTATTGTTTGTTAATAACGAATCAGATTCTCGTGTAGGTACCTACCTGTTGCATTATGTACCTACCTTCTGAGTTCCAAAAGTAACACATTTGTTGAAAAAATATTTTACGGATTTAGATCTGTAATTTCACATTTTCTGTATTATGAGTTAGCTACATGAACAAAGACTTTGTAATGAAAAATGCCACCTGCGTGTTTGAGCTCAATTAATAAAATTAATTGCTTTTTACTCAAATAGTACTTACTATACCATCAATTGATCTAGACCACCTGAAACGATATGGAAGTTTGATCATCGTAAGCCGTGACATAAATAAAATGAAATTTAATAACTAAGGAAAATCATTACCATTGTTTTCTATGAATAATTTTCGATTTATTATCTTATATAAAACTGGGGATTGCTTCTTTTTACACCTATAAAAATCGATAAACAAACAGACGATATAAATATCACCAAATAAAAAAAAGGAAAGAAAATGTTACAATGTAGTCAATACCTACTAGCTTCAAATAAAACGCAACAGTTGGCTCATGGCAGAAATATGTAATGGTACATCATAAATCGAAACTCACAAGTTCTGTCGTCTAACAGTTCTCAGTACAATTTTCTCAAATACTTAACAACTGTTTCAGAACACAATTGCTGGAAATGCCCAAACAATTTTGTTGTGACGCGGCTAAATTCACTAAGTATGAAGTGGACGTACGTATGAGAACGCTTTCGTGACTTCCACAAAAGGTTTTTAAGAACGGAGCGGTAGTACTTTGATACTAATTGCGCGTGCTTCGATCAGATAACGAAATGATTCTAGTAGGCGGGCCTCTAGGCACACGCTTCCTTTCATTTGTTCTTAGTGTTATTACAACTTAATTTTGTTACTATTAACTAAAGTAACATTCGGAAATGAATACAAGAATCACGTCGTGTTTTGAGGTTCTACTGAATATATTAGTTTACGCAGCAATAATCGTACACGTTACATTGAAATATTTGTTTTTTGAATTCTTGGAGTGGGCTATGGGTGTATAGCTTTCTTTATTTATTGTGGACGACGGATTAAAGTGACATTCAATGAGTACTTATTTCATGGTTTTGGTATAAAATATTACTAACGCCTTTGATATGGTGACTACATTTAGTAGGATATCTACATGTTTGATCAACAATTAATACAACATGACTGTTGCGATATCTATCGTCGAGCTCTAATTATACAAATGACCTACTACCTTTATATTATTATTATGGTTCATCGTGCACAAATTTCAGGCTTCAGGGCTAGTAGATTACAATCACGATTAGAATATAGTCAAGCACATTGACATTATCAGACACAATAATTGCTTTACAAGTGAAAATTTCTATGAAACCTCATATTAAGTACTGATAAAACAAAACTGTTCCACGATACTATCGCATTTTAATAAATGGTTTGTTTCAGCACTTAAGGTATTTTGTTATTTAAATAAGCAGTTTGGGTTTTGCAATTTATAAACAATTAAGTTGTTTTTGATTACATTTTAAGTTAATGTAGGTCGTAAGGATTACCCTGAGCCTAAGCCAGGTAATACTGCTAATGCGTGGTGATTCTTATTAAACAATATACCAGGTCCATCTTTTAGAAAATCTAGTGGTTTTATAATATTTGTCTTCCATAATCAAATATTAAATATTATAAGTTTCGGTAAAAATTTAGGGAGTTGAAAAAAAAATTAATTCTAGAGAAACATGATAATATCTCCAGAATGACTACTTTAAGAATAACAGGCTTTATCACTAGGAGCTTAAAATATATAGACGTCAGTTACATGTTTGAAACGTCCACTTCGAAGCGTGGTACAAGTAGTACTTATAAGTAATTGTATGGTCAAAATCAATACATTTCGCGTGACTGTCCGCCTTGGTATAGGAGTAAAATTCGATAAAAACTGTACATATTACCGAAGGAATCATTAATTCGTAGGTGCATTATAAGGAGCGGCGTGTTCGATAATACTTAGGTACCGTGGAGATTGATGAATCGCACTTAAACAAACTACCACTAGCAGTAACTATTTATTAGTAGTTGTTATTATAGTTAAATTAAGAAAAAGTCCAGTACCTACCTAATTTTGACAATATTATCATAGTTTATAGTTAGTATCTACCTAATTGAAAATAATTTTAATTATGTCTCAATAGAAGCCTTTCAAATGACTGGTCTATTTAGACGTTGACACGTGCAACTTATTTACGAAAAGTCAAATAATAAAAGTATGCTTTTTAATAAATATAGCAATATAACAAAAACAAAATCATTATAATCGGCATGCGGGTAATATATACATACAGTGGCCATTATCATCGTTATTAAGTTACAATAATGAGTCGCCGATAAGCTTTAGCGAACGTGTGGAAAATTATACTAGTAAATTCAATGCCCATTTACATGAAAGTGAGCAAGTACTCTTCTAACCTGTATTTAACGGTCAAACTATATTAAATCTTACATTTCCTAATCATAATAGATTATAATCTGTAAGTATAATTTGATGTCACAATATGAACACTATGATTCGGGTTTCCAGATAGCTAGACAATTCATCAAAAACATCCAAGACTCGAAAATAGCGTCGAAGTTAATACCGATTAGGATAGTCTTAATAATTAAGACACAAACGACTATACAAGTTTTATGGCAACTTTTTATAACATGGTATAGTAAAAATAGTAATGAATTTAAGTAACCACCATAGACGTGGTAGATAATGTGCCAGTAAATTCTATGCCCATTTGCATGGGAAGTGAGCAAGTGCGCGTCTAGCGAGCTCGGATCTTAATGGCTGAAGTATTTAAATGTCTTACTCCATATCTTTATTCAATTCACAGCAGAAGCACGCTCCTAAGAGTTATGATTAAAATTTCTATAACGACCTACTCGCTACCGACGAACTTTACGTGGGATCGATAATGATATTGTTTCAAACTACTTAGGTATTGCTTGTTAGGTGTTTGCAGTTTATAATTTACTAGCCAGACCCAAGCGGCAGATATGCAATATGGATTAAATTTAAATAAAGAATTAAAAGTTGGGAAATAAATATTTTCGACATGTTTCAAACATAACTAGACGTATCTTTAATGTTATAAAATTTTTTTTTGGAAAAGATGTCGTAATAATTTTATTGCAGGGTTTTGATTGTTTTTATAAATATTATCAACAAAAACTCTTTTCTATTTACAACACTAGAACTATGAAAATTCCAACACAGTGTATCACTAGGCATCTATTATTTACTGAATAATATATATAAACGCACTAAATATATATATATATATATATCAACAAAATATTTTTATATGTATTGTCAAATACCAAATAGTTACCCATACCCAGTGTAAGTAAGTATATCATTACATCTGTAAGAAATATGAAAAATATTTTTTTAAGTTTGGACTTAGGTACTAACGAATTAGACAATTCGTTAAGGACGTTAACTCAGCATTCAAGAAAATTATTTTAAGGAAACGTGGACTTAACTCGATGACGTTTCTGAACCATTAGTCAGATCTCATTGTTGTTCCCATTGCCTTTTTAGCCTAACAATAGGAAGAGCCTGTGAATTACGGTATTACAGGAGCTCAACGACCTAGCTTGGATCATCAACGGATTTCATTCCGACGTGGGTAACGAATAACTAAGCTCGCTTTTTAGCGCACGTAGTGACTTGAGAATTTGAATGGGGTCAGTAGGTACCTAGTAAAGAACAACATCTCGAACTCAAAGTATTATGACGTAATAATTATTGTTAAGTTTAAATACAACGCTGTGATTTTTTTTGTATGAAACTTATTAGTACTTAGTAGGCGCGTATATAATAGTATAATGTATACCCTCTACTCCTTCATATTTGTCTATCTCACCGTAGAACAATAACACAAACTAGATTAGAATTAATAATCTTTCAGATTATTCCTAAAAGCGCGGTTGACATATTATGTAATTTAAATAAAAGTGATTATTTACATTTTACTTTTAAATAGACACAGAGCAGCACGATTAGTGACAGGTTCTGAAGTTATTTTTTTTTTGTGGGATATTCTATTATGTTAATTATTGCTCGGACCTCTCAAGATCTAGCAGACAATCCCCTAAAACCTTGCGATTGTCTTCTGTTAGGATCGTTATACATATTTGTCATTTTATTCAAAGTTCTGCAAGCTCGTTCGTAACGTTATATTCGGTTCACATACATTATTATACTCATTCACGTGCGTTCCATACATATTGAAGTTTTGCAGTGTTATCAAAGAGTTCTAACATCTATAGACAAGTCTAAAATCTGCAGAGCAGTTACTATTGTGAGCTTGTAAGTTGTTTGTAAGATGTAAGTTTGCAAGTCAGTTAATTACTACCCCCCTTCGACACTTTACACTCATTATAACACTTCCCTAACAAAGTATTAATGGATTCGTATAACGAGCAATAACGCATAAGATGCGTGATTCGGTACTTATTTGTTGCTCCGCTAGAACGTTTGACTGAATAACAGTAATGAAACCAATTTGACAGTAGCAGCATAGAGAATACAAACGGATATGAGTGATAAACTCTGAAGGAATAAATTAAATTAAGACTCTATTTTACTTACCCTACTTGATATATTGATGAAAGGATCAGATATAATAAAATGATTAAAAAAACGTTTATTGAAGCAGGTTTACAAAGTAGTTCCAATTTGTAAAGTTTTACGCTTGTATGTACGAGTATTAAACATTTACTTAAAAGACGTAGATTAATCAGGGCATGTGATGCGTCAGCACTCTGAAAGGGAAGGAAACAATAATATTCCCACTAAAAGCCACTTACATGCCTGATTTTTAGAACATACCCTACATTGTCGAGTGGCATCTCTATCAATAAATTCGTACCAGTACAAGGAGGTACGGACTTTTAAAAACCAATTACTTAAGTAACTGGTACTGATTGAACGAGTCCAACAAAAGCCACGTCGATATATTCATGTACTTCGTTCTTTGACTACAATGGATAAATTATGCGGAATTGGGTCTCGTCAATGTTTCAGCATTTTTTATGATTGCTACCAGATTTAAAAATGTTGATAGCTAACCGTATTTTTTTCATTTTACATAAGTATAGTAAGTCCTATAGATGTGAAATCATTTATTTTGTTTCTCTATGAATTTCAATTTCTCTTGTTATTTTTTACCCACGACGGAACGGAGATGGTATATGCGTTTAGGATGAGAGGTTGTGTGTTTGTTTGTTTGTTTGTTTGTTATCAAACCTGCACCTTAATAGCGTGGTTGAAACTATAATTTGTTCCTCAAGTTTTGAAAAATTACAACTGTAGAAGGGAACCCGCCCTACCACAAACTATTTATTATCTCTATTATTATACCTATTGCTCGAATACTTTAGACATTGAGGAATTTTATGTAGTTTGCCAATTAATTACTATACTTTGTAAATCAACAATTAATACAATTTTGTATCTACAGTGAATTAATTATTTTTGGTAAGACATTAACAATATGCCTTAAAAATTAAAAAAATCAAAAATTGATTTGTAACTAGGGACTGCCAAAAACCAGGGGGTACATAGTTACTGTTCACATGGACTGGACGAAATATCTATATTACAGTGTCTAAATTGAATAAGAGTCGATGAAATTAGTGTAAAATTGAATACACATGTCAAACACCGTTCGCAACATACATGTACGTTGGTATCGTAAAGTAAATTGAATAAGCATTTGAAACCTTTGAAAATGTTCAGTATATCATCACACGACTTGATAACGATTGTTCAACATTATACACGTAGAGGGAAGAGCTAAAACTTTTTAAATTACATAAGAAAGACGTGAGCTTCCGAAAGGAAACGAGAAATTGAATAAATTTTATACGCTCTGAAATACTGCCAGCGAAAAGTTTCGTATGTCACCGGAATATTAACATTACCGTTGTAAATTGTAATTATTAATAATACATTAAGATGCCATGCTCATATATCAACTATATGGTAAACACATATGAATACAAATTTGTTTTTACATTGTGTCATGTCACGGCGGCCTTACTTGTAACTTTTCCGTTAAAAAAGGCGGCTTTGTCGCCGTATTTCAAATTCATACAAAAACTGGTGCATGTGAGAATTACGAGCAGATTATTTTTATTTTGGGCGGATAACTATACAAAAGGGAGCTGGGAATCCATTTGAACATGTATGAAAGCGGGTCTCGAACAAAGCTGCGTCGAACAATCTGTCACGGCTGATACGACATATTTGCATTGTGAAGGACGCTTTACAACAACAAGTAACACGCCTTTATGATATTGAAGAAACACAGACTAAACTTTTTCATTATTGTAAAAGCTGGTAAGTGAGAGCCACCTGATCTGTCTTAAGCACATACCTAATATGTTACACCAGACAAGACCATTTCATGAATATGATCTTTTGAGTAACTTCGTATGCTTTTTGACAAACTTGCTCATAAAGTTGTCTAGCCTTTAAAATATTTACACGCCATCGTATAAGTAAGTGAATACATTTTTTTCTTTGTCCTTTAAATTAATTTAGGGTCCAGAAATCGCTTTAAAGATTGGCTATACAAAAGACAGGTTCAATTATCACTACAAATACGAACAAAACAATTTGGAGAGAACAACTCAATTTTAACGGGATTTATTTATAAACTGAATTTAACGGGTCCAACCATCTGTCAGGTCTGATACAAAATATCTATATTGCGAGGGTCGTTCTATCAATAACAAGCAACATGACTTAAGGTTATTGTACACACATAACTATTAATATGTCAGTAAATAGACATCGGAGACAAAAAGGGCCTATACCATTGCATAAAATATCCATTACACCCAAACAATGGCACTTTACGATATCGAATCCATCCTCGCGGGATAAACGAATAGAATTCTCCTCGTGTCTCCAACGAAATTGTTTTTTGATAATCGAGCTCCAAATGCGTTTCGAGAGAATTTTCTTGAGCAAATGATGCTATTTATAACATTTAAATTGGTGCTTCGAATCAATGAATCAATAGGACACTGTTAAATTTAACTCAATAGATAATATTTCAATGTAGGTAAGGTATTCTTGATTTAAAAGTATTTTATATAATACAATTACGTTGTTAAAAGAAATTTCGATAATACTGCGAGGATTACTTTAAATTTTTTATTACCTTTAGAGAAGTAACCTATCGGCCTTAATTTCATCAATTGTGATAGAATATCCGCGAGCAGCGAGTGAGAAAATATTACTTCAATGAACTTATTCATTCTCTTACGTCTTCGGATTTTATTATAGCTGGGCCATTACAAACGTGCAAACTACGTCATCAATCATTTTATCATATCTCTCGTTCACACCTATAGGGAGGATATTGGAACTCTCACTCCCACATTCCAGCGAGAGTTCCGATATACCTATAAGTGTGAACGAGAGATAAGATAAAATGATTGATGACGTAGTCTGCACGTTTGTAATGGCTCTACAAACACCCTAACAAATTACATAGTTCACTCGACAGTGACATACTCGATAATTATACTTAGTACAAAAATGACAAAGTCCTAAGGGGAATAACCCCACGGAGGTATATTGTCTTAAATCTCTGTTTTTTTCTACAAAATCTATCAGTACAGATTCTATCTATAAGTATAATAATGTTAATGGTTCAACTTTCAACTTTCAGTACACTAATCCATAAAACTATTGTAACGTAACTATATGCTTAAAGGCCATGGCAGGTTGAGGGAAAACCTTGTGCCTTATTATCTTTAGATTTTTTTGGCTCATAGTGACATATTATGGGTCTTAGATAAGTGTATAATATTTATGAAGCACGAAATAATTAGTTCCATTAAAGCAGAAATAGATATCCATAAAATTTTTTTTTTTTTATTTATTTAATTTTTTAGAAAATAAGAAGAGCAGAATGCTGAAATTTAGTGTAGCACTGTTTTGTAACCTATCATCAGAAAAATTAAGCGGAAAATCTATTAAGCCACAAGATGTTTCCTTGACCTGTCATGGCCTTTCAATAACTAAGTTTCTGGTCTTAATAAATAGATAATTTTATTCCCTATGTCCATTACAATCCGTCATAAACAGATTGGCAATATTTGTACTTACTATTTCTGACAGGCAAGCATTTCGCAGATCGAGATAGTAATGGTTTTTTCTCCTCCGATTCCGTATCCTTTTAGCGTGTCGTATATATTCTTCAAAACAGATATCAGTAAACCGATTCTCGCAGTATAGACATTATCTCTTATTTGACTGAAGTAGAGCGAAATATTGTTTGCCCAAGGAAAACATAGCGATAAGATTAGGGCGATCTTTTGCACAATTTTAATACGGGATAAACTTCTCAATTTGATTTCAACTGTGATGCAAAAATAGGTTTTATTCTGATAACAATAAAAAAAAAATCCCCGAGTATTATCGTACAATAAACACGTAAAAATAATTAATTAATTTAAAAGAGGTATCTAAGGCAGGCCAGTCGCTGATATGTCGAACCAAAAAAAGACTTATTTTAATAAAGATAATTTTTTTAATAACTCTTAAAGAATTTCAGATACAATTTATTACGATAAGTTAGAAATGATGCCGATATGGTGATTGATTCAGTTTCAATAAAGCAGGCCTGTTACTGTTAGCATACCGTTCGTACGGCTGTGCATAAATCTAAATCTAGTAAATCTACTTCCAGTCGATACGCTTTGAAAGGGTAAACTATAGGGCCATAACTTCTGTGTTCTGTTACGATATCTCTAGGGATAGTCTTCAGACGGATAAATTACATTACAGTCTGTCGATTTAAGAAGCGATAAAAGTTTGAGAAGTGCTTGCGGAAATAATCGTAAAAATCCGGTCTAACCCGATTTTGATAGGGGCAGTAAGTAAATGGATATGTAAGGTAAGGTTTTATGAACACGAAATGAAGTGTGGCTTTTGTTTTTCACATTTCGCTTTGCATTTTTTCCTTGTAAATACATAGGTATAGTTAGTGTAGATTCCGTGATTTGTTAACTTTTCTGATAGGAAGAAATTTTCCAAGAAATAATAATTTACATAATATCATTAAATGATATTTATGATGACGAGATATAAATTTAAATTTGTGCAATAAACTATGTTTACTCATATTTATATCATGAACTATTTATAGTGCAAATTCCTTTTCGATTCAGATAAATAAAAAAATGTCATCTAACTATAACAACAGAGATCGTCGACTTAGCTTGCGCTCCGGAAAAAAACACTCAAGGAAACACTACAAAAAGGAAACACTCAAAAAATTCTGCTTACAACGTAATATTTTAGGTTCGCAGCATTGCGACAACATGTTCTTATTTCATTGTAAATATTGAGCACTATATATTAAGTGACTTGTTCAATACAGAACAGTAACGCAGTTATTTACGTCCAGCACACTAAACGTTCGTAGCAACGGTTTTACACGCTATGTTCTGGTTCATTCTGTGGGCGCGGCGGGATGGCGAGCTCTGAGCATTTAACCCCGGGCGATAATAGATGACAGTGTCGCCCTGACCGTTGTCAGCCTAGATACCGCTGCGGTCTGTCACTACAGAAACAATTTTAGTACCAGTTTACAAGAAATGTTCTATGAATCTTCGCTCTGTATGTTAATACGTGAGGGGCTCACAAGGAATTGAGTTTTGATACATTTTTAAGAATAATGCAGGTACGAATTTGAGATTAAAGTACACGATGAAGAAGTGCACAAATCTAAGATTTGTTTTATGGTGACAATTAATAGCAACGAATGGCTATTAATAATTATAATTGTTGCTAGTGCAAAAGAAAACATTGCACGAGGGAAAATTTGTGGTCGTGAACTTTTAAATTTCTTGTAATTGAAAGCAAAATTAAATTAAAATACATGTTTTAATGTCATACTTAAAACACTACACAATATTATATATTATGTATTTTTATTACACTTTTTAAAATAGTAATTTCGGAATCGGAATTATGTAAGAATAACCTAGTCAGTTTTTTAACAGTACCTAGTGCAAGATAAGTGAGCACTTACCACATTGTTAGTTTCATTAGTTCAATTAAGACCTGCAGTTATAATATTGTTAGATAATCTCTTCTTTAATACTTCTTTATACTATTATTTATTATTTGTAGAAATACACTTTACTAGCAACGGGAAGTATTTCCTGACACAAAGAAATCCTAGAAATGCTTGCAAATAAATACGCTTAGATTCAAAGAAGTGTCTTCACATTTCACGTAAATATGATATAGTCGCAAATATAGCAGCTTTCACATGCAATGTTTCCTTATTCAATACTAGTTTTAAAATTTCTTGACATTTTTCACGCTGCAGTCTCATGGTTGGCTTAGTGAGAAAGATTTATAGACAGAAAATTTCATGATATTTTGATTCTTTCGAATTCGAACGGACATAATTATTATTTGAAATATATATTTTTTTAATCTTTTTAAAGTATCTATCTGTTTTATACAACAATATATATATTTATCAGTATCGCACATACTGATAAAGCAACAGAAAATATTTAAAAATAAATTACAGCTCCGTTGTGACTTTTGTATAACATCCAACGACATTCAGAAGATCCCGGCCTTTTTGAGAGTTTGTGAAGTATAAAAGTTAATTGAATTTTTTCAGAAATTTTGCTTGTCTGTCTCTTGTAACTCAAAAAAGTTTGAACCTACTTTTATTATTGGGGAAGTTTTTCGTGACAGGCCTTGCAAAACAGGATAATTACATGGTAAAATTTATGTTATTTCTTTATATCTAATAAAAATTGCGGGGACAAGATTATGCATTACATTTAGCGAAGTTTTACTTTTTAATGTTGGTCGTGGTCACATAGAAATATGATAATTAATTGTTTCATATGTTGGAGCTATTATATCAAAAGAAAAACCTATTAATCAACAATCTCAAAAAGTGCGTTTAAATTATAATATGGAATTCATAATTTCAAATAACTTTATTGATATCAGTAATTAACATCGATAACAGAAACGTTAAGATCTATAAAATTGCAGAAACAGAGTAGTGTAGTTTTTCAACCAATTATGACTTATTTTAGTGGTAATTAAGAAACTATTTATTCACTTTACATGAACACGTAATAATAACGTAGTAACTTCAAATAATCCGCCCACGTTAGATACCGTAATCCACAAATGAAATCTAAATAAAAGTTAGAAATTTTAATGGACTCAATAAATCAGAATAAAAATATTTAGGTGAATTGCTCATATTTAAATGCGTGAGCTGTCATAATAATTGATATTTATTACAGATTGCGGCCTGTTTGTGTTTACGTTTTGGGTTCATAATTTTATACTCATACCAGCAGACTAAACGATTAATCATGAACATTACGTTATTGTCAAATCAGGCTTAAAATATTTTTGTAAAAGCTAATTCTTACATCGAGATTCATATTTTCATGATTTTTATTAATCAAATACTACACATAAATCCATTAATTACTACAGGAACCGCAATGTGGTAGTAATTCATCTATATTGTATATGTACCTATATCGATATTTAGCAAAGAACAATTTTAATTCATTGTGTGGCAGTAATTTTTTAAAGGATGAAATATAAATTTGAAATTCTCTCTGTATATCTAAGTTATTTACGCAGCAATGCAGCGGGACAAAATTGTGAAACAAAATAGTTCCAGTGGCAGTTTATCAAGAGCTACGAGTATTTACCTGCTTTCAATCGCTTTAAACGCAAAGTTTTAGCATTATTCGCGAGGCTCGAACGATCCATTCTGAATCAAGTAGATAGCTACAAAATGTATTATACCATTTCGTTGCGACGCCAGGTTATCGCAGGCCATACATTTTTAAACAGATAAATGGAGGGTGCAATATAAAGTCATTGTTCCATACAGAAATTGTAGTGGCATACGAAAGCTCCTCTATATGAACTCCCTTTCTTTACTGGGCCATTTTTAGATAGTATCTTCGTGTGACAGGTACAGCGCCTGACTTTAAATTAAACTTTACTTTATATGTGGGTGAAACAGTTGCCCTTCATAGGTTTTGTTCAGATTTAACCGCTATTCAAGGCGAATATAAACAGCTTAGCCTCCAACTTCCTCTTTTGTCGACTTTCTAAAATCTCGACGGTTTTGTTCACCTAAAAACCAATTTTCGCCGTATATTTCGCTAAATAAGATTTTAAAAGTATTAAAAGGTTTTTACTGTGCTAAGTTTTTAATCTAGGAACTTTAAGTATCTTTGACATTGACATACTTACGGCTTTGAAACGGCTATTTAATTAGAAATTGTTTTTGCTCATGTTCTGAAAATTTAATGTCATCAAAAAGTAGAAACATAATATTATTTTTTTTTATTTGTATTTAGTAAAGAAGGCTTTAAAATTAACAACGTTTATTATTATTTTATTTCTGAATTATTGTGGACTATAATCAGTTCAGGTATAATGTTAAATCACTAACTTTAATATAACTGAACACAATATTCTATTTTGTATTTGTTAAAGTACTATGTTTTCATAACAATTCTTGTAAAATAAACCAAACGTTTGCGACGATTGCACGGCTTCCCCAGTGTTAATTAAAAACAGAAATATACGGAGCAAATCTTTGTACCGTATAAATAAAACATTTATACAGTTAATGAATATACGTGTGATTTGGTTACTGCCAGTCCGAGAGTATCTACACTTGCCAAATTAAGCCAAGCCGCTCCTTTAATCAAATATCTCATCGCCAGTGTACACATTCTCACTTCTGTCTGTGAATATTTAGCTGTAGCTTTACATAATAGCGACTCATTTGGTCTAGCGTTTGCGCCTCACACTCTTGTGAATAGTCTGGCTTCTGAATATACCGCAATGTTCTGTTCCGTTTTATTACATAACTAAAGCAATTGCTACGTCTATCCTTATTTCAACATATAATAACAAATACAATACGTTGTTCCAAATTGTTTGATGGATAAATACGAGTACTTGTCTGGTTATAAAGTGAGGAGAGTTTATGCTACGAGTATTTTGACAACCGATTAACAAGCAGATGGAATGGGATAAGGTGGTCATAGCTTCACTTAATTGTATAAGGTTAATTTAAAATGATGCTAGTTGTTAGTCTGGCAGGTATAGACTTGTATGTCGCGCTTAAATATTACCTTGCTCAATCTAGTTAGTGCAATGTCTAAAACGTAGGAACTAGTGTAAAATAAGCATTTAACGCAGGCTTTGACTTTGTCGGTTACAAAAACATTAAGGTTTTGCCCATCCAAAAAGAAGAAAGAAAAAACCGATTACGGGGTTTTCGTACAAGGGGGTTTTAACTTCTCTGTAGACTGTACAGGAATTAATAAAAGTTTACCGCCAAATAAGCCGGTAAGCGGAATTTTAGTTACGTTTGAAACTACTTTTTAAGCCTGTGTAAAATGGTACTTATTCACTACGTCCCAGTTTTTAGATCTACAATCGGTAATGAATCTCTACTTCGGAAGCCGCACAAATAAGTTATCCGCGGAGATTTATTTGCACACGAAGCGAATCGGTTGCCAAGTTGCTTGTTGGATTTTTATCGCAGTCTTGTAGCTTAATATACTACGAGGTGATAGAAATTTTAGTAAAAAGTTGTTTAGTAAGATACTTTAAATTATATCTATAGTTGCCTATGTTTCATTTACTTACTAAACAACAAATAATTCTCTTAATAAGTTCTACTGAAACTTTGATAAATAATGTAGAAAGTAACAAGTAATGGGTCATAAAATCTTGTTTAGTTTTTGCTCAGTAGGTACTTAATTTGTAATAAGCAAATATTTATTTTGGCCGTGGTTTGTTAATATTTAAATGTACTTAATAAAAGTTACTTTAGCAAGGTCTTCATGATATGAAAAGTTTTATATGAAAAACGGTTTTTTTCGGAAGCAACCAACTACTGAATACATACGAAGTTTCATGGCAAGGTGACATATCATCAACAACAATCCTTCAGAACATGGGACTTCATTATAAATCGTCGTCACTCATGTGTGCATGGTTTTCCCATGGGCGACCGTCTAAGAACTTCCTTGTCTAACCCCAAATATGAATATATGGAGCAATAGTGAACCGGGTGCTCCCACGGGTGAAGCTCGCGATTTTCCCAACGAACTTCCCTCATAAATCCACGCCTTACATGATGCTTGTTTGCATAATACAAGACTTAGTCGGCTTTGTTCCTCGAGTTTGATAGGTAGGTCGCAACATGTGCCCCTGAGTACCTACACGACTAGTTCAACAATGTTGTTTATCCTAAATTTTAGATAAGCATGGCATTCCTTCTTAACTAAGACATTGATATATTTGCTTCCCACTTCAGAAATTTTAGCCAAGTCAGGCAAGAATCATATTTCATAATAAGAATAATATAATTTATTTGCGCCTAAGGAATTCTTATGGAAGGCACACAGGCGTAGTTCAGTAGTATGGTCAAATGTGGATCGACATATTATAAAGACCTCTGCGATTTGAAGGAAACTGGATAACTCAGGAGTGTAGGTTCTTGAGGGATTTATCCAGGTCTCACCCTCACTTATTTATCATTCGAGATACCATTTGTGCTAGTAATGTTTATAGCTCCTTGACTTACCACCAACTGGTCGCATCTGCTCGGTTGCCTAATGGCTTTAACGCACAAGAAATAATTAAAATGATTAATGTAATAAACAAGAAATATCACGCTAATTTATACAAGGGTTATTTTACCTAAGTACATAGAGCCAGCGGCATTTCGTCAGCAATACAAGTTAAGAGGATTGTGACATGACAAGGGTCTTGACATTAGCGATATGATGTCACAAATACCGTTCCTAACTATAAGCCATAAGTAAAATATTGTTAGTTATTAGAATTGTTTTGTCTCATATTACTCTTGACAAGTCTGTAAGACCGAGCTTTGTTACATAACTTTATTACGAGTATGTACAACAATCAGAAGTTTTTTTACAATTATAGATAATCCTTGAATTTCCTATTTTTTTACTTGACCTCAATTCACTAACCTCACGCTACTGAGGAGAGGTTCCTTCTCATTCCTGAGGAGGCCTAGATTACACTTTACCTCTTTACTCGTGCGGATTAGAGATGTTAGTAGCCAACCCAAGCGTCGGAAGTTTTTATGCCACCTAAAGGCCTCCGACATGGCTTAACGACTGCCTGGCTGCATGACAAAAACCTGGACCGAAGGCTCAACGTGTCCTCCAATATACAAAAGCAATTAAGAACTTAATTTAGGATTATTTATTTTACATATATAAAAAATTAAAAGCACAAGTAGATTTACATAACGCATAATAATACAACTGCGTGTATTTATTTACGTAAGCCGGTTTGTTTGATTTAAATACAAATTGGAATCGTTCGTGTAAATAGCTATAAAAAATCAGAATAATTTAAATAACATATGGAATGGACAATGTCCCTCGTGGCATATGATTCCGTTACATGTAAATCAGTTACATTGTTTGAGCGTTGTTCAAACGAGGCTAACATTTGAACCGGGTTCCATAACAAATAAACCAATTTCAGAATAATGGGGACACTGGACACAAAGTATTTTGATTTGAACTAATTAGAATTTGATTAGATTATTTACATAGCTTTTTATTTAGACATTATATGGTTTATGTCAAAAAATCGAATCGAATATCAGTGATAGTATTGTAACAGTTCAATATAATAATATTTTTTTGTAGGAACCACATACCTTATTTAACTTAAATGTT